>BLQM01000439.1:29948-40894 GCA_012489335.1 Triparma laevis f. inornata | reverse complement strand
CCCCCCTTCCCCCCCCCTTACCTATCCACCGACTCCCCTGGCATACTATAACCCTCCTTGATCAACTGCTCCCTCTTCTGCACCAAATCGCTCGCCTTGCCCGCGTACCGAATCATGGTCTCGTCCAACACGCTGTTTCTCTTCGCCACACGATACTCCTTGAGCTGATCGTCCTTCACCCCCAAGAAGTAACGGTTGTTCTCGATCGGGTCCCGCTCCTCGTCCCACACCGCGTTTTCGACGACCCTGCCCTTGAGCTGGTCGCGCACGTTTTGCCCCTTGGCCCTCATCTCCTGCGACGAGCGTAGCGACGAGCATTAGCGAGCCGAGTTAGATCAGAATGTTCTAAATACTCCTAATGCTCGTCGCTTCGCTCCTCGTGGAGCCTCGTAACGAACGGAATTAACGCATTCTCTGCTCGTTGCTTCGCTCCTCGCAGTGCCTCACCTGGTGCAGGTACTTGTCCACCTCCGCATAATCAATCGTGTCGTTTTTCGGGCCGATGTGCTCTTCCCACCTGACCGCCAGCTGCTCCTCGTCCACCTTTCTGTCCTTCCTCTTCAAGTACTTGTCGCTAATGGCCATGTTCTGTATCTCGCTGATGAAGTCTATGTCCGTCCGAGTAAACTGGTCCGCGTTCGTCCTCCAGTCTTCCTTCAACTTCTTCGCCGCGGCCGCCCTTCTTGTTTTAGCCTCCTCGTGCTGCCGCTTTCTTGTTTCCGCCTCGGTCTCCCCGTCCTCGCGAAGCGCGTCCAACCTGGCCTGCTCGTCCGCCTCCCGCTTATGTTGTCGGCCAGTAGCCGGGCCCCTCACGCTGAATTCCAAAATGGCTTCGTCTGGGACTTGATAACGGACCTGTGGCAGTAGTAGCAGTAGTTGTAGATAACAGCACATAAAAGCTCACCGTGTTAGTTCGCGTTCCAACATAACTTGCTACGCTCCTCTTCTTCGCACCTCTGAGAAATCCCCCCCCTTGCCCAAAAACCTAAACTTCCTATCCAAATCATCCTTCTGCCTCGCATAAACATGCTTATACCCTTCCGCCAGCTCCGTCCCCCCCGCCGTCCCGTTCTCCACAACATTCTGCCTCTCGTTAACGTCGGCTCCAGGAGGTCCTCCTCCAGCCTTCTCGAACATGCTCTTCTCCCCGACCTTCCTCCCGGATATATCAGCGGGAGTTGAAATATTCCTATTCTTCAAAGCGAACTTTGAGTACTTCAACAAATTCGTCGCGTCCTCTTTACTGTACAGATCCTCGTTGAAAACCTTAGCTCTGTTGTGACCTCGACTCTTTCCGGTGACGTTGGTGGCGTGGGCGGAGTCACCCCAGACTTCCATCTTGGTCTGGTGTTTCGCCTCCTGCTCCTGCACCTTCAGCAGAGCGTTCTGCTGCTGACGCACGCGTTTGTCCACCGAATTGTTCACCATGGGAACCCTAACAGTGGCGGCGTCGACACTACTCTAGCGTAACCCGAACTATCAACCCGAAGTATGAGCTGACCAAAATTCCCTTTATCGTTTGCCTACTTTATAACCTACTCTGCTCTTAAAACTTTCTACGCGCCGCCTCAAGGGCAGGTGTTGCTTGTCCCACGAGCAGCACTTATTTGGATATCTCTGTGACCTACCCAAACCCACGTTACGTGTACGTTTGGAGAGCACTATTAATCCTTCTCTGCGCAATCACCTTCTCAGCCTTCCCAGCGAGGCTTCATTATATATATCATTCCTAATTCCCAACGCTCATTCTTCTCTCAACGCAATGTCTGGATTCCCTGGCCAACAGTACCAACAGCAGCAGCAAAGGCACGACCCTGTCCCGCAAATGATTGTGAGTGATCGGCGTTTGATAACTATAAAATAGCAACATGAATCTTTCGATAAGAACCCCTTCCCCGTCGATCGGAACCCCTTCCCCCACCATCCTCACAATTCGCATCCCAACGTCCCTAACTAACAAATAATCTCCCCCCTCTCCCATCTCTACAGGACACCACCGGCGACGGCGTCCCCAACGGTGAGAATGAGGGTTTGAATTATGGTTCGCACGCTCACAACATCCAAACAAGACTCTCGACCAATCCCAACCCCCCTTACCATCTTCCTAACCCTTCCCTTCTCTAACTCCCGCTCCTCCCCCCCAACCCCCAACAGCCGTCGGTTATGACACCAACGGCGACGGCAAGATCGACGCCATCGACTACGACGGTGACGGCATCATCGACGCCAGGGTCCCCAACCAACAACCCATGCAACCCCACATGGCGCAGGCCCAGCCCATTCAGGGTTACGCCGTCCAATCCAACGCTCCCCCCGCCTACGCTCCCCCCGCTTACGGTCAGCCTCAGCGGCAAGCCGGCGGATTCTCCGCCCCCACCATGTCCGGAACTCGCCCCGCACCCACCGCTCCCGTTTACCAGGCTCAAGCCCGCGCCACCATGCCCTCCGCAGTCCCCCAGCAGGGAGGCTACGGCAACCAGAGGGGCTACGGACACCCTCAGCAGCCCCAGTACGCTCAGCAGCCTCAGTACGCTCAGCAGCCACAGTACGCTCAGCAACCCCAGTACGCTCAGCAACCCCACGTTCAGCAGCCTCAGTACGCTCAGCAACCCCAGTACGCTCAGCAACCCCAAGTCCAACAACCTCAGTACGTCCAGCAACCCCAGTACACTCAACCAACCCCCCAAGCTCAAGCTCCTCCCGCCACCTCCCCCTCCCCCGCCCCCGCCCAAATGCTCGACTTCCGCTCCAACGATCAGAAATCCGTCGCCTCCAACCCCAACGCCGTCGCCCTCAAAACCGAAAAGGGCCTCCTCCAAGCCGGCCGAGCTGCCCCCAAACAAGGACCTTCCAAAACCGCCAAAAACACAGACACAGCCATGGCCGTCGGCGCTACCGCTGTCGGCGTCGGAGCGGTCGGAGTTGGAGCGGCGGCGATAGTGACGAATCCGGGAATGGGGGAAGCTCTCGCTAGTTGAGCCGGTACTGTTATTGGTGGAGCTGCGAATTTTATTGGTGGTTTGTTCAATTAAACAAAACGAACGTTGTGGGGGGATGTAAAAGCGTACAAAACACGCTGTAGTAGTGATTGTATAAAACGAGCGATTTCATTAAACAAATGGCAATAATTAATTTCCTTTTCAATTTCTATCCCCCATTATTTTTTCTATTCTCACCATCCCCCCCCATCATTCTAACAATTCTTAGTTTTCGGTTCCTCAATTAACGTCGCAGCCTGCGTCTTGTACTGCGTATGCGCCCTGTGGTGCTCTACCATTTTCTTGTCGTGGTGCGCAGCATCCGCGATGAATCCCGTCTCGTAGTGATCTCGAGCATCAGCATCCTCCAAGGTGGTGATTTCCTTGCTAGTATTTATGAAGTCTTCTCCTAATGCTGCCGCTCTGAGCTTGTTGATGTCTGCGACGAGCGTAGCGACGAGCGTAGCAACGAGCGTAGCGACGAGCGTAGCGACGAGCATTAACAAGGTGTGGAGCGAAGCGAGGAGTTAGTTTAGAGTGTTCTTAATGCGAGGAACGAGATCGACATCCTCGTCGCTCCGCTCCTCGCTGGCCTTCGTCCTCGCAGTGCCTCACCTCCGCCCAGGTGCTTGACCTGTTTCTCTGCTGTTTCGTCTATCTTCTTGATGATGTCGACCATGGTGGTGTACTTTGTTTTATCCCTCTTGGTTTCCTCTGCCTCCCAATCGATGAAGTATCCGAAGATCTTCGACCGAACTCGAGACTGAACGACGAAGGCAGGCATGAGTAGGTAGTGGTAGTTGTTGACCATGGTAACGAACTGCGACGAGCATAGTGAGGAGCATTAGCGAGCCGAGGAGCGAAGCGACGAGTTAGTTGAGAATGCACTTAATGCTCGTCGCTTCGCTCCTCGCAGTAACTCGTGGAATTGGTGCATTTTCAGCTCTTCACTTCGACTCCTCGCAGTTCCTCACCTCGTCTTTCGTCACTGTTCCATCGTGGTCTACGTCCATTCCGTCGAGGATCTGCTTCGCCCTGGCGTCGATGGGGTGTTCCTGGTGGGAGTTGCTGGAGCTGCGAAAACGTTAACCCTCCGTGTTAGAATGTATGTGATATTCGCCTCCTCCTCCCACACCCTTCCTCACCTATCAGTTGCGTAAACCTTCCCAACGATATCATCAACCTCCGCCCTATCCAACGTCCCCGATCCATCCTTATCGTACATATTGAACGCGAGCGTCGCAATAGCGAAGTGCGAAAGCAGCCACATTGACATGCAAAATTGACTGAATTTCAGTTGAGGGTTCTGCAGCCCGAGTCTGTACGGAAACGGAAATATAAGTGTTAGGCACACACACACACAGTACCACCACCCCACCCCCCAATGATAACCCTACAGTACATTATACTATAGTGCACTCACCTCAACCTCTCATCCATTTGTTCTTCGTGCGTCTTCACCTTCCCCCCCGCCTTCAACCTTTTAAACTCTTCATAATCCGTCTCCATTTTAATAGGAGCGGTGAATATTTGATCCATGAATGGACTTTGTTTGATTTGAAGGTAGTGGAGACTGTCTTCGATGGAGACGACGTTGTCGATGGGGGTCGCACCGGGGGTGATTATGGGGGGACCTATGTGGTCGAAGGCTGAGCGAAGAGTAGCGAGGTTTGTTAGTGGTGATGCGTGGTAGCGTAGTAGAATCGAGGAGCGACGTATAATGAGCGACGTATAACTCGCTCGCAATTATACAAACGCATCTCGAATATATATGTATATATCATCCCCTCCCCCAACAAAAAATCCTCACCTATATACATCCTTTCCATTTCTCTCTTAGTGCAAAGCTCTAAGTCCTCAAATGCGCACATGACCGCGTACTGGTCGAGGTTCGCGTTTTCGAGACGGTGGCGATCTTTTGGGGTTATGATGTCGATCTTTGCGATGCAATTGCCCATCCTGGCTATTTTGCGGTAGGATGGATGCGTTGCCCTTAATGAACTATAGATGAGGTACTAGCCGTGCCTGGCGAGGGACAACAAGAAAGCTGTTGCAAATATGTTTCTTTGTGAACCACACCCGGTTGTTTGGGGCTCGTTTTAGTGAGCTTCGGAGGTTGAGCACAAGAATCTGTAGAAGTTACGAGAGTTTTATGCACTGTCGTTAAGGTACCCCAACCCTTTGCAGCTATATGCCCAAAAAGCAAAAGAAGACGTTATTGTATTCAGCGTTTCAGCGAGATCAAAAAAACGCTGAGCGCCGAACCATGGAGACCACGGGGGAGTTGGAGTAAGTCCTTGCCGCTCAGACCTTAATAAACCTGCGTTCGTGCTATGTGCATAGATTATTAAAGTCAATCAATTAATATAAAACCTCCGGCCCTGATGTGCTTGCATAGCTTTATTTACCGACATGGCGACGTAGCGACTACGGGGTGATATTGTGACCTTACGAAAAGGCGCAACTGAAACCGAATAACCCCCTCCCTCCCCCCCCGCCCCCTCGTCCTCAATCCTCCTCTGCCCCTCCTTCCTCTCCCCCTTCACTTCACCACAACGAGGTTTAAATATATAAAACTCAGCACCACACTCCGCCGTCAATCTATTACACTCAAACCCCTCTTGTCTCTCCATACACCCAACGCAAACCAAATTCAACCCACATTCTCACCCCGTTCCCCCCCCCCATTTCCCCCCACCACCACTATGCAGTCCTGAGCTCCTCGCCATGATCAACGATATCCCTCTGTCCAGCGAACTCCTTTCCATGGACAACCAGAACATCGCTCACATGAACGACATGATAAAGGCGGCCCAGCAAGACCTTGAAGCCATGAAGACTGACTTTGAAGGACTCAATGAGGAGCTTAACAGCGCACGATCAAGTAGAAACACATCACCTACCAGTATCAATAATTCGAGCAAGAATTCTCAATTGAATTCTCACTCGAATCCTCACTCAAAAAAACCCAAAATTAATCCAAAATTAAGCATCAACCCCGAAACCTCCTCCTCCCCCTCCAACTCCCCCTCCAATAACTCCAAAAGAAAGGGCCAGTCTCCCTCCTCCCCCCTCCCCTCAGACTACACAAAAATAACAGAAATGACCTCCCACAATCCCGTAACCCGCAACCTCTTCGTCTGGCTCCGAATGTTAAAGCTTCGTAAATTTAGAGCTGAAAGGATTAGGAATGATTTAGCTAATGGGTATGTTGTCGCGGAGGTTTTGAGTAGGTGAGGAAGGGTAGAGGAGGGATAAGTGCAAGGCTGAGAAACAAGGGGATGAGTACGGGACGTTGGGGAATTTGGGAGTAAAATTCGGATATATTAATTGGAGTGAATCGTTATGAGCGCGGAGACGACGTAGCGTTCAGTCTAGAATCGAAACGCCACTAGTAAACTGCCACGCAAATATATTGCAAACATATTTCTAACGTCGTCGTTCGCTTCCCTCCTCCGCTCCTCGCTACGCTCTTCGCAGGTTCTTCCCCGCTGTTATTAGCACGCACAGTTTCGATTTAGCGATTCACGTCTCAGCAAAAAAAGACAATTGGAAGCAGCTCCAAAAGTTCTTCCGGAAGTATTCAAAATTCGGGGAAATTCTGAAGCAGCGTGACATCGATGTTCTGGTTGATCCAACGTGTGGGATAGATGGGAATGATTCGGGGATACATGTTTTGTTGGATATTTATAGGTTTTTGTTTAAGTGTAAGTTGGTGCCGAAGTTGTCGAGTTGGGGGCAGGGGGAAATGGAGGAGAAGGAGTATAATCGGGCGATTGGGATTGGAGGTGAGAATCTAACGATGAAAACGAAGACAAAACACTTTTCAACTCTACCCTTGAACGGTAACTCGCTAACTCCCCCCTCCCCCCAGGCTGGAAGGGTTACAACAAGCCAACCATGGGACAGTTCAAAGAAGGGAAGGAAGAAGCCAAACCAAAGGAGAATAAGGTCGAGCTCACAGACGCAGAGAAGAAGAGGGTTGAGGAGGTATGAACGTCGTCTCGGAGCTCAGCGACGAGCTGGGAATGCAACAATTACGGTCGCAATTTTGTCTGCTAGCCCAAACTTGCAATCGTTCTTTCTACGCTACTTAATTCTAACTCGTTAACAACAATCGTTCATATCTCCTCGCTACGCTCGTTGCAGGCGCAGAAGTTCATGGGGTACAGGCTTGTGTTGGACCTTTTGGAGAAAATAAGCGACGCCATGGCCAAATCGCCCAAGTTCGGGAAGTCCAATTCGTCCAGTATGGGTGCAAAGGTAAGCGAAAATTAGTGTCGCGTGTCGAGTGTCGAGTGTGTACGCTAACCCCCCGCCCCCTCCCCACCCCCACTCAGGTGCGAACGCCACGAGGAGCGAACGCGATGAGCTGGAATTCAGAATTCGTGGGAGTAAATGAGGCTCCATGAGGAGCGAAGTGACGAGTAAAGTAGAGAACGCGTTGTCTATGAACTCGGAGCGAAGCCGAGTAACGTAGAGAACAGGCTTTCTATGAACTTGTTGCTTCGCTCATCGTAATGTAGAGAACGCGTTGTCTATGAATTCGTCGCTTCGCTCCTCGCTGGGAATTTAGAATTCGTGGTCGTAATTCAGCTACGCTAATAGCTTCAGTGTCAACTTGACGCTGCTTTCTTTCACTACGCTATTCTAACACGCTAACAACATTCTTCATGCAACTCGCTACGCTTGTCGCAGGCTCACATCAATATTTCCAAGATCTTCAACGTCTTCGACGTGGACATGACCAAGGACATCGACCTCGACGAGTTCGTCAAGGTCATCCGAAAGGACCTGGTCATCGGCAAGAAGAAACTGAGCGACGATCAGCTCAAGGAGATCTTTAATCACATCGACAGGGACAACAGCACCTCGATTACTCTCTCGGAGTTTGCGAGGTGAGGAACTGCGAGGACGAAGCCCAGCGAGGAGCGAAGCGACAAAGATGTGGAGCTCTCACTCCTCGCATTAAGGACATTTAATTCTAACTCGTCGCTTCGCTCCTCCACTTGCTAATGCTCCTCGCTACGCTCATCGCAGCTTCGGTCGGGAGGCGCAGAAGGCGCAGAAAAGCGGCGACCTTGACAAGGAAAAGGAGAGGCGAGCGACGGAGAAGGCTTCCGGGAAGGACTACGCCGCGGGGAAGGACAAGATGATTGAGCACAAAACAGAAGCTCGAAAGAACTCGCCCATAAAGGGGAAGGGGAAGGGGTCCCCACGCAACAAGTACAACAACAACAACATGAACGACAAAAATAGGGGAAGGCAAGGCAAGCAGGGGGGTAAGGGTGGTCAGCAACAGGGCAGAGCAGGTGAGGCACTGCTAGGAGCGAAGCGACGAGCTGGGAATGCGATAATTTCGGTCGTAATTCATCTACGCTAGTAGCCTTAGTATAAACGCACAAGCCACTTTTACCCTCGCCCAATTCTAACTCGTCAACGCCAATATTCATGCGACTCGCTACGCTCGTCGCAGCCTCGCCGTCGAAATCGCCACCGCCGGCAGCGCCGTCGCCGCCTCCCCCGGAGAAGACCAAGGAAGAGATCCTGGCCATCAACCTGAGGAATCAGGTGAGGCCGAAGTCCAGCGAGAAACGAAGCGACGAGATTACGAACGCGTCATGAATACAACGAGGAGCAAGTCCAAATGGACTCGTTCAATTTGTCGCTTTGCTCCTCGCATTAAGAATATTATACTAACTCGTTGCTCCACCCGCTCCCCCCTCCCGCAGGCTCAGCAGCACCGAAGGCGAACGATCCGACAGCAATCTATCAGGGACGGACCCCCCGCCATCGCCCCGCTTCCCGGCGTCAAGAAGAAGGATAAGGATTTACTGCCGGGGCACGGCGACAATCGGATGAGCATCCTTGTGAAGCAGGGCATCCTCCCTTCTCCGCGAAACGCCAAGAAGAGTTTGAAGGTGATGGAAGACTTTCACAAGGCGCAGGTCCAGCAGGCGATGCAGAAGCGAGAGAGGTAAGAAGCCGCGAGGAGCGAAGCGACGAGCTGCGAATGCTACAATTACGGTCGTAATGAGTCTCCATGAGGAGCGAAGCGACGAATTTTGCCATCTCCACCACTAACACCACTAACACGCTCGCTGCTCCTCACTACGCTCGTCGCAGCGCTCGAGCCCTCAAGAACAAGAAAGAAAAGGCGGAGGCGTCCAAGGCGAAGGCAGCGGCGGCCGCGGCGGCGCATAGCAAGGTCAAGGAGGCGAAGACAATGGCGTCGACCACCCCTCACAAGGCGAAGAACGCCAAAGACGACAAGAACGACAAGAACAACAATGCCGCGTCGAAAGGGGCTAACGCGACCACGAGGAATCCGAATACGGGCAGGCGGAGGACCCTAGAGGGCGGAGGAGCAAGTCCCCACAACAAAGCAGCGGAAGCAGCAAAAGCGAAACATCAGCAAAAGCCCAACCCCAAGCAATTGGCAGGTGGGCCATCAAAACCTCAGCAACAGCAGAAGCAACCGACAAAGCCGCAGCAGCCAACGAAGGTAAGATTTGCTCCTTGTTCCACTATCTCCACACCAAGTCGAACTAACACTAACACTAACACGCTCGCCAGCCCTCTGCGCCAAAATCCTCAAAGGCGATGACATCCCCGAGGGGCAAAATGGTGGGCGGCGGAAAGAAGGAGGAGAATGTCGAGGTCGTGTTAAAACCCAACGTACGAAGTCACGAGGAGCGAAGCGACGAGCTGGGAATGCGACAAATACGTTTGCAATTGTCTGCGTTGATAGATTTAGTCTAAACGCGCAGGCTTCTATCTACGCTACGCTATTCTAACTCGTTAACACACATCTTTGTGCGACTCGCTTCGCTCGTCGCAGCCCAAGAAGAATAATAAGATCATCAAGAAGGGCGGCAAGGGAGGAAAATCAAAGAAGGAGGAGAAGCTGCAGAAGGAAGAGGCGGCAGAAAATGGGAACGCAGCGCAGCAACAACCACAGCAGCAGCAAAGTCGGCAAAGCCTGGCGGAGCAGATGATGGTTTACCACCAGCAGCAGCAGCAGCAGCAACAGCAACAGCAGAATAATTTGCAGCCGCAGAATAATTTGCAGCCGCAGCAGCAGCAACAACAACAACAACCACCACCCCAAAACCAATTCTACATGTCACCGCCGCCGCAATACCCGCCGCCTCATCCGACCACCATCCTGGAGGAAGGCGAAAGCGTCACGAGCTCGCGAGCAACCTTGGCGACGCAGGTGATGAAGTCCGAGGCCTCCAAGTCGAGACCCGCGCTCTTTGACGAGGACGTCGATGAGCTGGACGAGGACGAGGGGATGGAGTCGCCAAACCTGCAGGAGCAGCAAGGGCTGCAGGGAGACGAGTACGGGGGGGGCGACTGGCAGCAGCAGGTGAAAAACTGCGACGAGCGAAGCGACGAGCTGGCAATGGGAGGATTACGGGAGTAACAATGAGGCGGAGCGACGTAGCTTTAGCCTAAATGCTCAAGCACTTTCGTCGCTCACAATTCTAACTCGGCTCGCTTCGCTCCCCGCGCTCGTCGCAGATGCAGCTGCAACAGATGCAAATGCAGCAACAGATGCAACTCCAACAGCACATCATGTACCAGCAACAGCAGCAGCAAATGCAGCGACAGAACTACCCCAGTTACTCTCAACAGAGCCAGCAGAGCAACACCTCCAGTCAGCAAAGCGGAATGAGCGGTTTGAGCTACAAGGGCGGAGGCGGAATGCAGCAGCAGCCGCAACCAATGCAGCAACAAATGTACCAACCTCCCATGCCCATGATGGGCATTCCGATGCAGTACCAGCAGCAGCCGATGGCCGCTTACCCGGCTTACCCCCTACAACCCCCCCCGGACCTCGCCCAAACTGGGCGTCGCAGGAGGAGGCCAGTTCGTCGCAGGCGTCCCCGTTTTGCACGTGCTCAAGACTCCAAGAGATCCGACGCAGAGGCTTTCAGGTGAGAGGGAGTAAAGTAGAGAACG
>BLQM01000438.1:0-41348 GCA_012489335.1 Triparma laevis f. inornata | reverse complement strand
TGTTGGAGGGAGGGGAGGGATGGAAGACGTGAAGCTGTTTCCGGCGAGGTAGAACAAATGGAGGGGGGACGTGATGGTGGTGGGTAGAGGGCCGGTGAAGGAGCAACCCTCGATAACGAGATTTGATAGGGAGGGGGTGGAGAGTTTGGTGGGGAGCACGCCCTTGAGGTTGGGGTTGCCGGAGAGAATGACGGAGGTAATGTTCTTGAGATCGAAGAGGGTGGGAGAGAGGGTGCCGGAGAAGTCGTTGTTGTAGGCGAGGAGGGATTGGAGGTGGGGAGTGGCGGAGAAGTCGGGTAGAAGGGGGGCGGAGAGGTGGTTGTTGGAGAAGGAGAGGACTTGGAGGTTGGGGTTTGAGGTGAACGACGGGAGGGCCCTGGAGAGGTTGTTGTTGCTGAGGATGAGGTCTAGAAGGTTGGGACAGGAGTTGAAGGGGGGACGTTTCCTTCTAGATTATTGTTTTGGAGGTAGAGGTATTGGAGGTTGGGATTAGAGTATTTTGGGATAGTTCCCTCTAGATTATTGTTGCTGAGGGAGAGGAGTTGGAGGTTGAGATTGTTTGAGACACCAGGCAGACTTCCCTCAAGATTATTGCTGGCGAGGGAGAGGATTTGGAGGTAGGGATTGTTTTTAAAATAAGGCAGATTTCCCGATAGATTATTGTCATAGACTTGGAGCACTAGGAGGTTGGGATTGGAAGAAAAGGAGGGCAATTCACCCGATAAATTATTGTGTTGGAGAACAACGAATTTTAGTTCATTGCAGTATGTGAACTCCGGGACGCACCCCTCCAATCGATTCTCGTACCCGTAGAACCCCTCCAACTTGGTCAGATTATTTACAGAGGCTGGTATCGCACCTTCAAACTTGTGCTCTGTGAGCTCAAAGTACGTGATATTTTTTAGCTTTCCAATTGAAGATGGGATGGAGCCGGTGATTTGGCCGTTAGCCAGTTGAAGCCAATCCAGTGCAAAGAGGTCGCCTATGCTCTCGTTCAGAATTCCGGTCATATTGTTGGATGTCAAAGCAATTGAGGTGACACCCCGTAAGCCTTTCTCGTGGCACCATATCCCATGCCAAGCATTCACGCAAGGATCCCCAATCAACCAACCCGTGCTATCCGTCCACGCTTCTCCATTCGTAGAATAATAAAAATCCACGAGCGCCTGTCTCTCAGCATCGGTCGCCTCCGCAACATCCGTCAAACCCCGCCGCCCACGTCTACGTGGAACCTTTAAAATATAATCAAAGTCAGAGTGCCTGCGAAGAGGTTCGCCCTCAGACCCGCATGCGAAAACGAAGATCTCCAGCACCGTCAAAAGTGTTGAGGGTTTCGTGGTAAGGCCTGCTTATATATTCTGCCTAAAATGTTGATGATCGATGAATCCGTACAAAAGTCAATGTTGGATCAGGATTGGCTAATTTTGGTCTGCCTGGCACTAGTAAATTCCATTTGTCAGGTATGTTCCCTTCACTGGTCCCTGGACGCATCCTCAACACGGCAACGTCGACATATTCACTAAATATCCAATCTCTTTAATTCTCCCCCCCCCACCACCCCACTACTCTCTAACTCCCCCTTTTTCTCAATCATCTGTTTATTGCCCGACACCCAGAAACCACCAACATTTAACCTTTCCCCCGACAACCATGGCCGTAATCCACTCCTACTCCGTATACCGACTATTCGACTTCTTTATGCTCACGGGCACCCTCGGCCTCGGCGTCTGCTACGCCATTGCTAGGTACCTTGGGCATGTTAGCACATTCTGCGATATTTCCTCTCTGGTCGTAAACCTCCCTGAGCGCATCATCTTCCGTATGAACTTCTCACTCGTGGGCTCTCTGCTCGCGGCGATGGCATTCCCCATCCACACCATGCTGCAGAAGCGCGTGGGTGGCTACGCCCCCACCTTTGCTGCGGCATTCCAGTGCTTGTCCGGCCTAGGTGTGATCCTCGTGGGTGCCTGTGGACCTACCGAGATAATCGAGATCCACCTCCTCGCCGCTGTCCTCGGCTTCGGCGGATCCGCGATCGCGCAAATTATCTACAACTTTATCTTCTATAGCGAGGACAAGAAAACTCAGCCCGATTCAGCCACCAAGATTTTCACTGTCAGGTCGATTCTGTCTGTGGTGTTCTTGATCTGCGCCGTCTGCTTGGGATTATGCGAAAGCGGCATCTGGCCTGAGGAGCCCTATGGGCACATCTTCGAGTGGTCTCTCTGGTTCAATCTTCTCTTCTGGTATTTCACTTTCAAGTGGGACCTGAAGGATTTCTATGTCGGCTCTTTGGATGACGACGACGAGACCAGCAACACTGTCGTCCACATGGGCGTGCCTCTCCTCTCCCTGTAACAAATATAATAAAAACTGATAGCTTAAGTAAACAAATTTACACTCTTAAGTTTATTATTATCCTCTTGAAACTGCAAGGGTCAGTTTGCCTGACTCCGAGAATACAAGCTCGTCAACACACACGCTGCGATCCCAACCATTTTCCTCTGAACCCTTCTGATGATAGAACGCCCAGAGCTTGCCCGTCACACTATCACGCCAAACAGAGTGGTGGCCCGGACCAAACACTCCCACGGTTGAGGGATCATGCGGCAAAGTGATGGGGTTTACGTCTTCGCTGTACTTTTCGAAAGGACCCAACGCGTTGGTCGAAGTGGCCACGCCAATGTTGTAATGCAGCGTGTCGGCCCCTGCGCCGCTGTACATCAAATAATATACGCCTGCATCATCCTTGAAGACCCAAGCCCCTTCGTTGATCCCGCGGGGCGCAACTAAAGAGCTCCGGAAAAATTCCCATTTATGCTGATCAGGCTTGATCACTTGAGTGTGGGTTGCGTCCTCAGCAAAAGTTGTCGGGCTGCTCATGGGAACGGCGTAGATGCTCTCCTCGCCGACCCAGATTCGGATAATATTGATGTCCGCGTAATATAATACGAGATCGCCGTTGTCGTCCTCGAACAGCATCGGGTCGATGGCCAAGTACTTTAGGAAGACCGGGTTCTCGAATGGGCCAATGGGGGAGGAGGAGCTCGCGACATACAAATTCAAGCAAGTGGAGTAATACATGTAAAACATGCTATCTTTCTTGTTGTAGTGGACGTGCGGTGCCCAAGTCAATGTGCCCTTGCCAAGTCCTGGTATGAGCTTCGTGAGAAGACACGATTTTTCGGGTTGCAGAACAGGGTCCGCAGTTTTCTCGAATTTTAAACTGCTGGGGTCGAAATCAGGGCCGCGAGATTCGGGGAGAGGGGCAGACCAGCAACTGAAGTCTGTCTGTGACGCCGTGGGGTAAATGTACAGATGGTTCTCGTGCTCCAAACAGGCGGGGTCAGCAATGTCCTCGAAGGCATCGTCGAGCAGAGAAGGAATGGGGTTGATCGCGCTGGTGGCGGTCAGAAAGAGGGCGGAGAGGATGAGGGCAAAATTTATCATCTTGGTGGTGCTTTGGGGGGTTGCAACGGGGGTCTACCCTAGTTAAGCTGCCGAAGATTTACTTGATTTTGTGCCTGGGAATTTGACAACTTCTTATATCTCTTATTAGCAGGCATAGGTAAGAATCGTTATTGAAATTTATCATTCCGGCTGGCTACAAAATATAGGAACTAGGCCACGACGAAATGTAGCTGCTGTTTATTCCAAACCTGAAAATGTTTCTCACTGTCAATAAACCCCTCCATCACTAAGTGTTGCTCCGACTTTAACCCCCACCCCCACCCCTCCTCGCGGACAGATATGCCGCCCGCAAGCAACCTCGCAAGGTACTCCACCAGGATCATCATGGAGCACCCCAAGACGGCTTCGCATGTTTTCGTCGGAGTGTTGGCCTTTGCATTTGGGTCCATCGTAACTAGCAATATTTATAGCTTCCTATCCAGCCGTAAGCGCATCGGGGACAGGGAGAACGCTGGCGCTTCCCGCGAATTCAACGACCTTTCGTTCTTCTACGGCGACGAGAAGGCCCTAACCACCGTTGAGAGGAACTGCTCCCACTTGCCTGGAGACTTTTACGGGCAGTTGGTGAGGGATTGCATTGTGGCCTGCGTGGACTGCGTTATTGTGCGAGTGAACGCGGTCAACGACACGAAGCAGTGCATCCTGGTCGAGCGCAAGGACGAGCCCATGAAGGTGATATGGGGTGGGGGGAGCAACGAGGAGCGAAGCGACGAGCCGAACGAAGCGAAGATGTGTAGGCGTTTCGTGATTGCTCTGTACCCTGCGAAGTGACGAGCCGAGCGAAGCGAGGATTTGTAGGCATTTCAGATTGCTCTCTACCCTGCGAAGCGACAAGCCGAGCGAAGCGAGTACGCGTGAGTGTTTCGTGGTTGCTCTCTACCCCGCCCTGCTCATCCATTCTAACACTCGCTCGCTACACTCAGGGCGAGTGGTGGTTCCCGGGAGGAAGGATGTTCAAAGGCGAGACCTTTTTCGACGCCGCCCTGAGAAAATGCAAGGAGGTGAGGAGTGAAGCCGCGAGGACAAAGCCCAGCGAGGACAAAGCCCAGCGAGGACGAAGTTTTCGTGATATTTCAGCTCATCGCTCCACTCCTCGTTTTCAATTTATCTCCACCACTAACACGCTCCCTATGCGCCTTTTTCGCTGCTCAGGAGACGGGACTCAAGGGGAACGCCGTGCAAATTTTGACCTGCACCAATACCTTCTTCCCCACGTCGTCGTGGGACATCGAGGGCATCAAGGGGACACAGACGATGAACGCAGTTGTGCTGGTGGAGGTTGCCGACGGGAGTGAGGTTTTGTTGGACAAGACCAGCGATAGGTGAGAAGCTGCGAGGAGCGGAGCGATGAGCTACAAATACGACAAATACGACAAATACGGTCGCAATTCGTCTACACTAGTAGCGTCAGTCTTGATATCGACGCCACCACCCCCACCACCCAATTCTAATTTGTTAACGTCAATCTTCTTGCGACTCGCTACAGGTTTAGGTGGACGAGTACCGACCCCGACGACTTTAGTACAAGGGAGGAGGACAAATACATCGTGAACGCCTTGAACCATTTGAAGGCTTGGAACAACACCTTCAAGAGGGCGGATTGAGTAGCATTTATTTAGTAGTAGAATAATAGAATCTTTTTGAGTTTTTTTATCCAAGAAGCAGCAAACATTTTAGCCATACTTTCGGTAACGGTACGGGTTGGACCTGCAAGTTCGTCCCTCCCCTTTCCACAGCTTCTTGCCGGACATCATTGCCTTGGATCCGTCGTAATCCGCGTAGCTCTCGTTCTCCTTGAATGAGTCGTCGAAAGTCACCTTCTTTTCCTTCTCCTTCTTCTTCCTTGCAGAAACGTTGGAGTACTTGAAGGGAACGGGCGGGACGGCCACGGGGGCATTGGGTGCTGTGCCGGTGGTCTTCTTCTTGATCATGTCCGCGTAACTGAAACCTCCGTTCTTCACCGTGTCGTCAACGTCGACCCAGTCCTCATCTGGAATACTCTCCACTCCGAAATCATCGTTGTCGTTGTCGTTGGTGGACACACTGGTCATGGACTTGATGTCGAAGTCGCCGTCGAGCTTGGACCAATCGGAAAGGCCTCCAACGCTACCCATCCCTGTTACTGTGCGCTCGATCATCTTCGCGGTCTCCTCGTCAAGCGTGACGACTTCGCCATTCTCCTTGAACCAAACGTAAACGTTGTCGACCTCGTTAAAGTGCACCTCTCCGTCTCCCCCAGGTCCGTCCAGAACTTCAACACTAGTCTCGTCCTGCTCAAACTTGTGGTCAAGCCAAGCCCGATCACACTCGTGGTCGAAGAAAATATCAGAGTCCTCGAGGTAAGCACTAGCCTGTCCCCAAACGTCGTTGAGTCGGCCCTTGGCCTCGACGTTGATTCCCCCAATGTTACCGGGCCTGGACCTGCACCCAGTCGTGAACTTCTCCATGCTCTCCAGGTAATCCGAGGAGTTGAGCTTGGGCCTGGAGGGCTTCTTGGGAGTCAGATTCGCGTACTTGTAACGAGACGCAGACTTCGAAACTTCCACAGTCTTCGGCTGCTTCTGAGGCCTGCCGCAGTTGTTATGCGCCTGGTCGGACGTGTACGTGAAAATCCCAGAGTTGGGGTTCTCAATCGCCAGCCTCTGGGAGCGCTTGTAGAGCACCTCGTAGAGGGCAGCCTTCTGCACCCTCTCGCGCCAGACGCAGTACATGTTCTTGTGTTCTTGGAACATGTAGGACTCGGAGAAGAAGTGAGTGAGGGAGAAGCCCTTGGGTTGCTCGGTTTGCATCTTCCTATGGCCCTTCTCGGTGATGCTGCGCTTGTTGTTGGTGGGCTTGGTGGGCTTGGCGGCCATGGTGCAAGATTGAGTTGTGATCCCACGAATGGTTACTTTACTTAAATAAATTGAAATACGGACGTTCGAGACGCAAGGACCTGTGTTGGCGTGTGTAGATATTGTTTATTATCCGATGTGTGGTGTTGGTTTGGCGTGTGTAGTTCGTTTGTACTTATAAATGATCAAAAGTGAAATGGGAGTGGACTCTTCTTGCTTTGTCATTCTGATTTCCCAGTCATCATACTAAAAAACAATGTCCCAGTCATCATACTAAAAAACAATGTCTGCTGCTTCTCTCCGAGCAAGGAAGGGCTCTCGCCCTTCTCCTTACCCCAAGCCCCCGATATTCAATTCATCCTTACCGCCGCTTCTCGTAACCATTGTCCTTTGCCTCCTCACTTTTACTAAGGCAGGCTCCCCTCCAACATTTTTAAAGGCATCAGTCCAGGCGCCCTGCACGACCGGCGAGGCCGCCTCCGATTTCGACGGGGTCGACTTGGACTTAAGCCGCCCCTGCGACCCTATCCCTATAAAGAATCCCTTCTTCGTAGGCTCGTGCCTGCCTCTCATCAGGGGGAGCGATAGCCTCCCTTCAGAATATGACTTTGACAAAGAGGATGACGTCTTGTGGGAGTTTCAGTTCCAGGGGAAGTT
Source organism: Triparma laevis f. inornata (assembly GCA_012489335.1). Classification (NCBI taxonomy): domain Eukaryota; class Bolidophyceae; order Parmales; family Triparmaceae; genus Triparma; species Triparma laevis. The sequence goes on along the minus strand of BLQM01000438.1, from coordinate 34,386 downwards.
CACCAGGCCGGTTAAAGGGCCCATCTACATGAGCCTGGAGATCCCCGAGAAGAAACATTTCAAGATCAACTTCCTGAAGCGGCAGATCGTCAACGGAGTGCTCAAGGTAAGAAGAAGCTGCGAGGAGCGAAGCAACAACGAGTATTAATGAACGAAATCGAGGAGCGGGGCGATCAATGGTATTACCTGTGTCGTGGATTGGATTGTCGCTCAAAATAGAACTTGTCACATGTCGCTCCGAGATTACCAAGGCGCTTCCTCACATTCTCACTCACATTCTATACTAACTCGTCCTCGGCTCGAAGTTCATCAAGATCTGGGGGTACAACGGCCTCGACCTGGACTACGGTAGCGACACCGTCGTCCCTCACTTGAGCTGCCCGATGTACCAGACCGCGGATAGGATCCACGTCGCGTACGCAAAGGCGGACGTTCCAAGGCTGGGGGAGTCCGTGAGGGAGGAAGGGGTGGAGACGAGGGCGAGGAGGGAAATGAAAGAGAGCAAGACCCTGGAGTACTGGGAAGCGGACAAGACCTTCACTTTCTCCTTCAACCACACGTACTTTGACATTAACAACTGGAGAGTGAGCGGGATTCCATTGGTGGGCACCTTCAACGTCAACTCGTTCACGGACAAGTTGAGGCTGAGTATTTATGAATTGGAAGATGAGGAGGTTGAGGTTGAAGTTGGGGGGGAGGGAAAGGGGCTTTCGGTGTTGAAGGTTTCCAAGGCGAAACACAGGGACAAGAAGAAGAACTACTTGGCGTGGTTTATGTTGGAGCGGGGGGAGGAGGGGGAGGAGGGGGGGGGGTGATTTAATTAAAAAGAAGTTATGGAGAGAAAGTTTTGGAAGATGAACGTTTTACTTTCTTTTTTTATGGGTTTAGGGGCGGGGTGATTTTTCTTGTAACTTATTCTTTAAGCTCGTGATTTCTTTTTTGGCTTCTTCGAGCTGCGTGTCTTTGGCCTTCATGGCCTTTAAGAGGGGAGTTTCTGAGGAGTCGGGTTGGATCGTGCTAGATCGAGGTTTCACGTCAGTTTCGTTGGATTTGAAGAGCTTCCCGGCGACGACGAAGGGAGCGTCAGTTCTGTTGACGTCGTAGAACTTGTGCAGCGCCTTTTTGGTGAGGAGGATGTTGCGGAAGAGCATTTGGACTTCGCAGAGCCAGCCATCCTTGATCTCTAGGTTCATGTGAAGGTTTGGCGGTTGGTCGAACGTTTCCTGCAGGCAATTGTTCTTGAGACCGTAGATGTTGTACTTTTTGTTGAGCACCTGGAAACACACGCCATGAGGAGAGGGTCCTCGAACTCGAACGTGACGCGGTTGAGGTCGCGGAGGGTTTTACCTTGAGCCATTTTTTCATGAGCTCGGTGGAAGCCTTTTGGAGGGCTGAACTTCGCCCTTACAACCTCGTCCGTGCTTAGATCGAGATTGAACACCTCCGCTCTCAGTTCCTTGGACCAACGACCATCGGCGTTGTTAATGCCGAAATTGTCGCAGATCTCCTCGCAGGACTTTGAAGCGTTGAAGACGGCGGCGATCTCGTTCGTAGCCACCTGAAACTCCTCCTCGTATCACGTGGCCATCGCAAGCTGGAACTTTGCTTGTACTTCAAGGGGGAGAGCAGAGGGCGGTGGCACCTGATCTTTCTATGTCTTTCACCTGTTCAAAAGGCTCGAAGCGTCGAGGGTCCGTAGTCTTGTACTTGTTAATGACAACTGCGATGAGGTTGCCAAGCCTCTTCGCTTGTTCGCCGCAGAAGGCCTTGAGCTTGTTGAAGGTAATTTGGGCGGCGTCAACGTCAGCAACTTTTAGCTCTTTGAACATTTGGGTTTGAAGTATCGTCGTATTTTCCCGTGCGGTGTAGTCGACGATGTCGGCCATGGCACTTTCGTTCTCGCCGAGGGTCGCTTTCTTTTCGTAAACAGTGGCCTGGATGGCTGCGTCCGTGTCGCCGCAAGCCTTCATCTCGTCGACGGTGAGGAGCTCAAGCATGTCTACGATCAGTTGGGGGGCATTGTTTGACTACCGCGTTGTTATCATCGGATTTAATATTGGAGCGGACTAGCTTGTGGCAGTTGTAGAAGGCTCGCCGACCAAGCTTTTGAAGTGAGTCCGAGATAAACATCGATGTTAGGTTTGAGCAATCTTTTAAGACTTCTCCACCTAATTTTTGGAAGGATCCGTAACCAATTTATATTAAAGACTTTGGGAATCTTACATCAGTTAATTACTGCAGCCTCTGAAGGCACCTCGAAGGATATGTAGGACGCCTTCTGGTAGATGGACTACGGTTAGGTTTACGGCTAAGGCACAGGTACATTATCCGACCTGAGTAATATTCAGAAGAAAGGTTAACCTCGTTACATGCTTCATCCTCTCCTCCCTAGCATCAGAAGTAGCTTCATCGAAACTAAAGTCCTATCCATCAACAGACAGCGTCGTCAAATCCTCCACGGCTTCAGACTTCTTTTTCTTGCCGAAGGAAAACATTGGTTTGCGTGATGGTGTTGTTGTATATAATGTTCTGGCGATGAATAATCGATTAAGAGTTAGCGCGTAGAAAAACAAACAATTGGTTAAACTAGCTAAGGCTCGCGTCGTAAGATCTCTTCCATCAAAAATTGCGCAAGGCAGGAGAAATAAACTGTGAATTTTGCCCACTTATCTCACAGACCCAAAAGAGTCCATGGTCTCCTCAAAAATGCAACTCGTTCCCTAACCCGCGCTAATCCCTCACCAAAAACTCCAAATAATGTTCCAAGTCAGTGCAGAGGCAGATAAGATATTACCATCAACAATAATCTCTAAAACGTAAGATTCGTCGAGAAAAATTACCGGTGCATCTCAAAATTTAAAATTCCTCGCCTCTCATACCTTCTCCTCCGAAATCCTCTATCGCTAACACATCACATCATCACCACCCGTCGTCCTCTCCCCATCACCCCCCACAACTAGCAGAGAATGCCCAAGACCGCCTACATAGTCCAAGCCGCCCGAACAGCCGCCGGTCGCCACAAAGGCGCCCTCTGCAAAATCCACCCCGTAACCCTCGGTTCCTCCCTCCTGAACGGTCTCATCGACAAGGTCCCCTCCCTCGACCCTGCCTTAATCGATGACGTTGTCTTCGGCTGCGTCAGTCAGGCTGGTGAGAACGCCTTCAATTTGGCTAGGCAGTGCGTTTTGTCTAGCAAGCTTCCGGAGAGTGTTCCTGGAACGACTGTTGATAGGCAGTGTGGTAGTTCTCAGCAGGTGCGTGCGTAACCCATAGCGGCGAGTAGCAGGTTGGCTCGGCTCCATACTGTCAGTAATTACACACTCACTCATGTTAACCCCAACCAAAATTTTCGTTGCAGGCGCTTCACTTTGCTGCGCAGGCCGTCATGAGCGGCACTCAGGACATTGTAATTGCCGGAGGCGTCGAAAGCATGACTCGAGTGCCCATGGGCAGCAACATGCCCAAGAGCCTCGGCGCTCCCAACGACGACAACATCAAAGCTAGGTACAACACGAACGCCGGAGCCTTCAGCCAGTTCATAGGCGCTGAGATGATGCATGTCAAGTACGGTATTGGAAGGGAGGCGATGGACACTTACGCTGCGAGGAGTCACGCTAGGGCTGCCGTTGCGACTGCTGAGGGGAGGTGAGCGAAAACGAGGAGCGAAGCGACGAGTTAGAATAACGAGAAGCGGTCGTATTGTTGTTCGTCTATTCTTATTCGTTCAGTCCGTTTGCTGCTTCTTGTCGTGTATTCGCTCAGTCCACCTACACATCCTCGCTTTGATCGTAGCAACTTGTGTTAGGTTCTGTAAGAGTAAAATAAGAAGAACTACTAACTAAATAGCCGCAGGTTCGCCACCGAAATCATCGGGTTGACTGGACATGACAAGGAGGGGAACGAGATCTGGTTCGACAAGGACGAGGGCATCAGGGAGGGCACCACGGCCGAGAAGTTGGCCGGTCTGGACAGTCTCATTCAAATGGGGATGCTGAAGCCGGTGGGGGTAAGAGGCCTCGAGGAGCGATATTTGAGGTCGTAATTAGCTTCGCTGCTAGTTTCAGCGTCAAGGTGGACGCCACTTTCATTGCTACGCAATTCTAACACGTTAACAACAATCTGCATGCGACTCGCTACGCTTGTCGCAGGGAGGCACGCAGGAGGGAGTCATCACTGCCGGAAACGCCAGTCAGATGAGTGACGGCGCCGCCGGCCTCCTCGTTTGCAACGAGGAGGGTTTGAAGAAGTTGGGATCGGACGTTACTCCTCTTGCCATGATTCACAGCCTCGCACTGGCCGCGAACGACCCGGTGATTATGCTTTCGGCGCCGATCCCGGCGACTGAGAAGGTTCTCGCGACAGCCGGCCTCAGCATTAACGACATTGATCTGTACGAGGTCAATGAGGCATTTGCCGTTGTTCCCATGGCCTGGGCCCAGGAGATGGGCGCCGACGAGGATAAGCTGAACGTGAACGGCGGCGCGTGTGCTCTGGGCCATCCGTTAGGCGCTACGGGGGCGAAGTTGATGACCACTTTGGTTCATGAGCTCGTCAGGAAAGAGAAGAGGTATGGTCTGCTCAGTATTTGTGAGGGTGGGGGGACTGCCAATGCGACAATTGTTGAGAGGTGTTAGGGGGGTTAGGGTGTTTGGTAGTAGGGAATAGTTTTTAATTTTTGTTTACAAAATTGTGCGTTTAAAAATTCCAGTTCTTGAGCTGGTCTTCGTGGGACTTTCCTCCGCCCCTCTGCCTCTTGAACTTCTTGGGCTTCGTCTTTCCGCCGCCCTGCAACGAGCATAGCGAGTCGCATGAAGATTGGTGTTAACGAGTTAGAGTTGCGTAGCGGTGATAGTGGCGTCGACATCTAGACTGGAGCTACTAGCGCAAACGAAAAACGAGCGGAATTTGCCGCATTCCCAGCTCGTCGCTTCGCTCCTTGCAGTTCCTCACCTTGGCTCCGGCGTCGCGGCGGTTCTTGGGCCCGCGATGTGCGCGTCCGCCGTATATGTGGTGAGCAGTCACCGGCCCACCTTCCTCGTCTCGCTTCATTGTGTCGAAATCGTTCGCAAGGGCCTTGCACATGGCCTGGGCGGAGGGGCGCTGCCCCTCGTAGCGAAGGTTTAGCGCAGGTAGCTTCCAAATCGGATCTACGTCCCACTTGAAGGCGGGGTCGATTAAAACATTGGAGGGGGTTACTTCCTCGTCATCGTCGTCCAACGCCTTTAGCTGGAGGTTATTGGCGGCGGCGGCCTTTGCCACGTTTTCTTCTATCGACCTGCGAGTTTCCTGCGAGGAGCAGCGAGCGAAGCGAGCCGAGATGAGGATTGGTGATTAAGAATTAGAATTACTTAGCGGTGAAAGCAGCGACGCTGTTAGCACTGAAACTATATGCGTAGCTGAATTACGACCACGGATTTCCGAATTCCCAGCTTGTCGCTTCGCTCCTTGCAGCTTCGTACCTCGTTGGATGGGTCTCGCAGGGTGCTCCAATCGAGGACAACGCTGTCATCCCCGATCTCAGTCCGCCCGCCCCCGGCCCTGCCGGACGCCTTCATCATGATTATGGTTGGTTTGTTGATGGAGTCGCAGTGTTGTCTCCAGACATTAGCGAGTGGGGAGCCCTGCGGAGCGGTGAGCGAAGCGAGCAGTGTTAAAATCGTTGAGCAGGTTAAGAAAGTAAACGACACTCATCAGATGCTCACCTTTCGCTCACGTCGGTACCCAGTGCCGTCAATTCGAAGGTATCCACGTCGCTCTGACCTCTCGAATTCTGCGCGCTCCTCTGAATTTAATCTGTGGGGAACCCCTCGACTGCCCTTGCCCTTCACCTTGGCAGGCTGACCCCGCGACAAGCGCAGCACGTCGTCGCCCGAGATGCGACCAGCGTTCTGCTTCTGCTTTCGGTACGTTCTGTTGGAAGATTTGTTCTTTCCTAACACGAACTCGACAAGCTTGAGGGGGAGCTTCGCCTCGGTGCCGTCCTTGTCCTCGCCTCCGAAGGGCTCCGCGTTCAGCGTGAAATAGGAGAAGGTTTCTGTTTCGTCGAAGACTTTCCCATTGAATTCGGAAATAAAGCATTTTTGAAGAGCGTGGTTCTGGAACACGATGAAACCGTACTTTAGGCTGTGTCATGCGAGCGAAGCGGTGAGCGAAGCCGCAAGCGAAGCGAGCATGTAGAATAATATTGGTGCCTTAGAATGGCGAGGCGGGAAGGGCAATACTTGAGCGTGCCGCTGCTCTCACCTTCCAGTGTCCAACCCTCTCGCTATCATGAGAGGAGGAGGGTTGACAAAATAAGGCCTCGCAGGCTGCGTGCCAGATTCGCCGCTAGGTGATGGATTGCTGCTGCTTTGCTCAAGCGGTGGTGGAAATAGTAGTTTCGTTAGCATACCCTCGTTGAGAAACTCCGGCAGGTTTGAAATGTAGACAGTCTGATCTTTAATTGAGGCGGGACAGGGGACAATTTCGAAGACAGTGCCGTGAAGGTTTTCGTTAATGCCAAGGTGGTTTGAGCTGTACTGCAGCCGCGAGGGGAGGTGCGAGTATGTTCTACGGGTATATGTGAGGAGGGCGTGAGCGTGTGCGCAGATGCAGAGCGCTACGAGCGCGAGGACAAGCGCGCGAATCATTTTAGCCATGTCAGGATTCTGACATGGCCGATTTCCAAAATGTAAAGGAGGGAAATCAAAAATCAATTTTTCTGACCCAAAATATATCATTCCGAAATGACGTTAACTCTAAAATTGTCGATAATTTACATACCGCCGTCTCCGGGAGTCAGCTGCACCTTCCCAATGGATCTCCTTCGCTTCCCCGCGCCCTTCTTCTTGAGCCCGTTGACGGAAGAGACCATCTCCAAAATTGACGTCACGTCCTCTTCGCGTTTGTCGAGCTTCTTTCGCAGGTTCTCGGTGCCATGGGAGTACTTCTTCATGATGTCGAGTTCCATGGCCCCCATGGGTTTCCACGGGAGGCTGTGCGCCTTGCACATATTCGCTTGCGTGACGTCGTTCAAAAAGGCGCCAATCTACAACAAGCGACAGTTTGCGATAAAGGGGTAAGAATTACGTACATAACAAACGGCATTATCTACCGCATTCCCAATTCGTCGCTTCGCTCCTCGCAGTGTTAAGCATCTCACCTCGTCCTGGGACCAGCGAATGGCCCAGCCGGAGGTCTCGCCCTCCGGGATTACTTCCGTGTCGCCCATCAAGCCAGCGTAGAGGGCGTAGTGGGTCGTGAATCCAACACCCGGGACGATTCGGTTGGCGCCCAGGTAAAAGAGGTACAGAACCGGGAGCGTGAGCAGGGGGGCTTGAACCATCTGGAAGGTGGTTTCCATGGGGTTGTCGCTCCAGCCGAACTTCAGCACCGTCAGAGTCATGGCAACGCAGAGGAAGTTGAAGCCCCAGATGGACACGTCGTTGATGAACATCATGCATCTGTTGACTCCCGGGGACTACAGTGAAGCGAACGAGCGGGTGAGTGGGTGAGCGAGCATTGAGGAGCGAAGCGATGAGTTAGTTTAAAGCTCTTAATGTTCGTCGCTCGAGCTCCAAATCCTCGTCGCCGCCTCACCTTAACATAAGCGTGCATGTTAGCTTCGGTGACACTGGAAGCACAGTTGTAGGTGATGGTGGACGCAGTCATGCCAGTTCCGGAGAGCACGCAGGACAGGGCGCTGATGAAGCAGATTATGAGGTCGAACACGTTCTCTTTCATTGGCAGCTCCTTCTTCTCCTCCAACAAGAACTGGGCCCCAATTGTGAAGGTTAAGAGGTCGACGACATTGTACATGCCCAGGAACCGGAGGGCGTGGCCCTTGAGGTTTGATCCGTCAATGGTCCCGTTCGCTATGGAGGGCAACCACTGCCTCGTGTGCTCGGCTCCGCCTTCGAAGGTCTTCTTCGCGAACAATTTCGTCATCTATGAGATGTGGAGTTAGTCAAGTTAGGAGGAGGAGCAGAGCGACGAGATTATGAAGGCGAGTAATCACTTCATAATGAGCGGTGTCTTACGCTCCTCGTCTCACCTTCCCGCACTCCTTTATTTTGTCCGCTTCCAGCAGCTCCGGGTCGTGGTCGACAAAGACCCTTAGCAGGGCTTGGTCGGAGCTGACCGGAGTCGCTAACACCAGCTTATCTAACTTGGCCATGATCTTGGCGATTAAAATATTGGTCACTAGAGACGGAGCAGCGAGCTCCTTCCAGCCGTCCGGGGTCAGCTTTTGGAGCGTTGCCCCGTCCACATCCAGGGAGCGAGCGTTCGACGCCATGGCGTCGAGGCCCTGATCAGATAAATACTTCGCCGTCTCATCGCTTGACCATGTGTTTACTGGACTGTTTGCTATGTCCGGGACGGCGTCAGGGAGGGGGTCGACTTTGTAGGGACTATTACCCCCCGTCGCTCCAGCATCGTCCGCGTTGTTCACGACCCTAGAAGCGCGAACAGGCGCGATGTTCGCCATCCAGGGTTGTTGTTGTTTGAGATTTCTAAAAGTTGTGCAGGTTTTAAGTATTTATGAGCTGCTAGAAGTCAGTAGAAACTCAGAACTGGTTAAATTAACCAAGAATGTCGCCTATGATATTAGTGTGGGCCACGATATATTCAAGAACGCGAGTAAAGAAAATAACTTTTAGTCAAATCGCCGGAAAGGAAATCTGTGTTCTTGTTATTTTCAGGTTCAGTTTTTGTCTTAATTTTCACTTGAATACCCCTGAGTACACGAAATAAATAGTAACTTTCCTCCCAGAAGCTCAAAATCATGGAATTCTAAAATTGATTTTCATTTATGGACTTTATTTGATATAAAAGTGGCATATAAGGCATCTAAAGTGTCCTTAAATGGAAGAATATTTCCAAGAATTGCCAAAATAATACCAGGAACGCCGATTTATATTTCCCAAATTCATTATTCTCAAAAATTGTGCGGGTGAAACAATCGCTCAGGGGTATTTAGAGTCATAATATATATTATAATGATTTTGATAGTGAAAAATATATATACGATTCTGATATGAAGCTCAAATTAAAAAAAAGTTCTCTACAACATCTTTTTATCGGTCCAAAATTTAACGTAGTATATCCAAAGATCACTCCTAGCATAGATACTGCTCGACATACCTACCTGGTACAAATTTACTATACCCTCTGACCCGTAAATAACTTTTTTCACTTGTTCGTCCTCGTTGTCCTACCTACATGACATACAATGAAAACACAACTGCGCCACCTCATTGACGATGATGTAGCCTCCCTAACCGCGGCCGCAAACGACCGCGCCATATCCCCCTCCCTTCGCAACGGTTTCCCTACCCCCTACACACAATCGCATGCTGAGTACTTCATCACTGTTGCTTCCAGGAAGGCATCCGACCTAGTACTTGCGATCATTGACTCGTCTACCCCCACTACAATCCTCGGCATAATATCGCTCCTTCGCAGCAAGCCTGCCGATCCGACTGTTCTGGAGCTGGGCTACTGGCTCAACCCCAGGTATTGGAACCAAGGTATCATAACCCGATCCATTGACCAAATCCTGCACTTCAAATCCCCCATCATCCCCACAATGTTTCGCGCCGAGGCGCTCGTTTCTGTAACCAACATCGGCAGCTCAAAGGCCTTAATCAAAAACAATTTCAAACGGGACGCTCTGCTGCGCAATCACAACGAAAAGGACGGTGAGCGACGATCTGACTGCCACCTGTACAGCAAAACAATAGATCAAAACTCGCCACCCGACACTGCCTTTGTCAGGGGCAACTTCGTGCACTCGAAAGAAAATGGCGAGCTCGAAATCCTTATGGATCACCTAATGGAGATTGATCTTCTCAGCGGATGCATAGTAACATTTGAGCCCGCTGACGTTTCAACCTTCTCCTCCCTACATTACCTGTATAAATCTCCCACGTCAAGCGACTTCATCACGCCCGGCTTTATAGATTGCCACGTTCATGCTCCGCAGTACAGCTTCGCAGGGACAGCAACAGACCGCCCCTTAATGGGAAAAGAGGGCTGGCTTGAGAGTTATACGTTTCCTTCTGAGAGGTGAGAAGAGAAGCTGCGAGGAGCGAACGACGACAGCGAGGAGCGAACGACCACAACGAGGAACGAAGGGACGAGTTAAATCATATGGTACTGGGCCACTTCGCTTCTCGTTTACGCTATCTCCACCACTAACACGCTCCCTATGGCGCCTTGCTCGCTGCTCCCCCCTCCCCCCGTCGCAGACGCCTCTCGGACCAAAACCTCGCCACAAAAACATACTCAAAAGTGGTCAAGCGGTTACTAAGAGAAGGCACCACTACGGCGTGCTACCTCGCTACCATTCACTTAAATTCTTCCTTGATCTTGGCGGACCAGTGCGAGAAGTTCAACCAGCGTGCTTTAATCGGTAAGGTGAACATGGATCAGAATTCTCCTCCAGATTACATCGAGACGACGGAAGAAAGCCTCGCCAACACCGAGACGTTCATAAAGCAAATTCAGGGCCGCGACAGCTTCAAAAACGGAAACATATTCCCGGTCATCACTCCTCGTTTCATCCCCACATGCTCCAAAGCTCTGCTGTCTGGTCTAGGCCGCCTCGCCAAAAAATACGACACTCGCGTCCAATCGCACATCTCCGAGAGCGTTGACGAAGTCGCCTTCGTGAAATCTTTAGGCTACGAAGAAACGGACGCCGAGATCTTTCAAAATTATGGGTTGTTGAAGAACAGCATTCAAGCTCATGGGGTCTGGTGCTCGAAGGATGATTTGGGTTTGATGAAAGAGAATAACGCGGGTATTGCTTGTTGTCCATTGAGCAACGTTTATTTCGCTTCTGGGATTCTTGATTTGAACATATGTGAGGAGGTGAGCATGCGAGGAGCGTATCGAGGAGCGTAGTGACGAGTTAAAAAAAACGCTTCCCTCGTTCTCAAATCTAATTCACTTGTCACAGGTGGGAGTCAACGTGGGCCTCGGAACAGACGTCAGCGGCGGTTATTCTCCCTCAATGCTAAACTCCCAAAGAACCGCCGTTGTGACGAGTCGAGTCTCGAATTTCTCGAAAGAAAAGGAATCAATAGACTACAAAAAAGCGTTCTTCTTGGCGACGTTAGGATCGGCTAGGACGCTTCATTTGGAACATTTGGTGGGGAATTTTGTTATTGGAAAACGGTTTGATGCGGTTTGTTGGAGCGTTGAGGGTGGTGGTGGTGGGGTTGATGTCTTCGACGGTGATACGCCTGAGGACATAGTGCAGAAAATTTTGACGAACGGTGGACGAGAAGATATAGCGAGGGTTTTTGTTAATGGGAAAGACTGTTGAATGTTGTTATTATAAAAATACAAGTTGTGTCGTTAGTCAACTTTTACAGGTCTAAGTCGTCGTCGGGATCGTCGCTGTCCAAATCCTCGAACTCCACATCATCGTCGTCCATGAAGATCATGGGTTTCACGGCCAACTCCTCGTTATTATTGTTATTGTTGCTGTTGTTGGACGTGGGGTTGGAGGATTTGTGAGGCAAGTCTTCGGACATTTCCAGCGCAACCTTAGGTTGCTTTCCTTTACTACTACTACTACTACTACTATTTGTAGAACTCTTAATTTTCCCAAACCTACTCTCACTCTCCTCCTTCTCTTCCTCAACAATAACAAACTCATTATTCTCCAACTCACACACGCAATACTCCTGTACGACCTTGCCTGTAGTGCTCTTCTTAACGCAGTGCATTCCGATGTTGGAGTCGGTATTGTAGCGGAGGGAGATTAGGGTGGTGGAGAAGTCTTCGATTAATCGGTGGGTTACGGGGTCGAAGAACGTTGGGGCGGTGGCTATTATTATGGGGTGGAAGGTGCGTTGGAGTCTGTACGAGCGCGCGCGCGCGCGTGTGTGTGCGTGTGTGTGTGTGTGTGTGTGTTGGGAGTTAGTAGCAGCAGTCTCCGACGCGTTGCACTCGCCTCAAGCCGATCCTCGCTCACCTCTGCAACGTCCTCAACGCCATCCTCAAATCCCCCCCACAACACTCAATAAACCCCAAAAGATTATCCACAACCAACCCCTTCCCCTCCGAATTAACCGCTCCCATGATCTCGTCATACACCGAGAGTAAAGGCGAGGAGTCAACCCATCCTTGTCGATGGAATAAATTAATTTGTGTTAATTTTGATGCATTATTTGATAAACTAGAAGATGACGCTGCAGGAGTGCAGGATATAGTCGTTATTTTAGCTTGGCTCTTGAGGAGGATCGTTTTGATGAGGTTGAGGCAGAGAATTTCTACCGCAAAAGGCAGCGAGGGGATGGCCGGCGCCTCGACGAGGATCAGAGACCCTTTTGTGCCTTTCCGGGGGGCTGTAAGGATTTTGGTTATAGGATGCGGGGGCATTGTAGGTAAATTTGGGGGTTGGTAGGGTTATTGAAGGGATCGATGGGTTTATGAAGGGGGGAGGAGGTGAATGAAGGCGAAGAGCGGCGGAGAAAGTGTGGGCGGGGATTGGCTAGATTTCTTTTTTGGGAACGTTGGGTATATTTTGAGCGGGTTGAGAGGGGACTGGTATGCTATGAGTGTTTATAGAAGGAGTAACAGACTTCAGGGTTGCGTGAGGGACTAAATCGACGACACTGAAATTGAGGGAAGGAAAATCTGAGAAAAGTTAGCAGTCGATTTCTCGAAAGCTACGTACCACGATGTCCAAATATGTAGCCTTTAATTCTAACGAGGGCCACGATATTCGAGAAGCTGGTGGGAATAGGGCAGCGGGAGACGAGGGGTGTGAGGAAGGAGAGGGGATTATCGACCTCCCGGCGTCGGTGAATTCGACGACTTCGACAACTTCGACGACGGTTTCCACTGTCCCTGCGACGACTGATCAGTTCATGCATACACCTGAGTTCAGGATGCACTTCGTTGAGTTTGTTCCGGTTGATGCGTTGATGGCTTTGAGGTTGGCGACGAAGGGGTGGAATGCTGTGGTGGATGCGTTGATCGACTAGGGCTTGAGGAGCGGCGCGATGATGGTTCACGGTGGGAATGATAAAAGTTATCAGGAAGGCGAAGCTCGAAAGGAGAGGCGTAAGCTCGTAACGCTGGTGACCTTCCTTCTAAATATTACGAAGGTCGGACACTACGCCAGCGAATACACCGCCAATCTCGTTGTTGTAGAAATCCCCGAGGGCGTTACGAGGATCGGTGAAGCTGTCTTCTATGGCTGCCGTAGTTTGACCACCGCATCCTTCCCGACAGCGTTAACATCAATTGGTAATAGAGTCTCCATCTGTTGCACCTGTCTAGACAATGTCGATCTGCTCCACACAAACCTTCGATCATTAGGTCTACAAGCATTCTACAGTTGCAAAGAACTAAAATCGATGACGATCCCGGACTCGCTTCGATTCTTTATAATTGTTTCTTCCAAAATTGCTCCAAACTAGTCCTCTCCAACATTAACGTCGACGACAACGACGCGGGGTCGCCCGCCTCCGCTCAAAACAATAAAACCTGTGGTGAAGAAGAATGATGAGTCCTCTTACCTCCCCAATTTTCCTTCAGCTGCTATAGAAATCACTCAAAAAAACAACTCCAAAAGAAGCAATTTTCACAAAAAAGCGCTACTTTACAACTACTTTCATTACTTCCTAAAACGTCCCCCCTCCTCCCACAAGCTCTGCCCCAGCCAAAATCTCCATGTCCGATCCCCTGTTTCCTCCCATCAAACTGCTCTTGAGCAAGACCTTGATCCACGCGAGGCGCAGTGACTCGCTCTCCGCGCGGAGCTCCCAGTCGCGGTCCTCGTTCCCGACGCTCTCGAGCATGAATCCCCAGTCGAAGTCCTTCGGGTTGACCATGACCTCGTAGCCTCCCATCATGATGGGGTTGTGCTCGTTACGAGGGGGCTTTCCCTGCTTCCACTCCTCCTCCGTGATGTAGTAGTAGAGTTTTCCGTCTTGCAAGACGAACCATCTGGCGCGAGCGTAGCGAGCGTGTTAGTGGTGGAGACAGCGGTAGAAATTATAGCGTCGATTCTCGTATCATAATAAATCCGCCCGCTCAACTCATCGCTTCGCTCCTCGAACTTCGTCGTCCTCGGCTCACCTCGGCTTCCAGGGGTCGCCGTGCAAGTACTGCATGCCACCGCGGTGGTGGGACTTCTTGTGCAGGTACCCGTGGAAGTTACTCGGGATGGCGTCTCCTCCTTGGCTCTTGATCTCCTGGGGGTTGTTGATGGACGCGCGGACCTGGTCCTTCGTCAGCCCCCCTCCCAACAGGCTGAAGCCCTTGAGCTTCTGGGCGAACTTGGTGTCCCTCTCGTCGACCTGCCCTCCGGCCGCCAGCATGGCCATCTCCCGCTCCTTGGCCATCTGCTTCTTCTGCAGGGCAGTGATCTCGCTGTCCTCCACGGTAGCGGCGCCGTTCATCTCCTGCACGAACGGAAGGCTGGGCCTGAGGTTGAGCTCGTCAGGAGAGAGCGCGTGGAAGCGGCTGTACATGCGCACCAAGGCGTAGACGGCGTAGATCCCTCCGCCGAGCATCGCGAAAGTGGCGAACCAGGAGTAGCTGTGGGGAGGGGGGGAGCGAAGAGCAGCGAGCGAAGTGAGCCGTGTTAGAAACGATTAGCGACTGACGCTACATCGCTCCGCCCCGTAACGAACGGCGTTGACGCATTCCCAGCTTCTCACTTCGTACCTCTCCATGCTGTCGTCGTTGTCGTCAGCATCAATGACCCAGAAGGCGACAATCGACTGCGCCGCGAAGAAGAAGATTGCGACGACGAATGAGCCGAAGATCTGCGTAGTGAAGGGTGTGTTTGTGGTGGATGGGTGTTATAATTGAGGCTCAGCAGCGAGTGAAGCGAGCCGTGTTGGAAACGAGTAGCGAAGAAAGCGAAAAAAGCGAAAAAAGCGACGACTACGTTGAGACTGTCGATAACAAACGGCGCTTCTGTTCCCTCAGAAAGCGACAACGGCGTTGATACTGTCGATACGTGTGTCTCAACGTCGCTCCGCCTCACGATGAACGGAATTATCGCAATTCCAGCTCGTCGCTTCGCTCCTCGCTCCTCACATCGCATATTTTGGCTTACCTGACGCTGCTCGTAAACCATACCATAATAAGCCTTCGCCATACTCCCCCTCGGCCCCCTCAGCGCAAGACCAGGCCCCCACACCGTGACGAAGGTCGCGTTCAAAATACAGCTGATGCTGCAGCTGAGGCTCACGCTGGAGAAAGCGAAGAACAGCCAACGGACGATGAAAGGGATACCTTCTCCGATGGTGAGGGAGGTCAGGGTCGTGACAGTGAAACCTGAGTGAGAATTTTGGAGTGTTGTGTTGTTATTTTGTTGTTGTGTAAGTATTAACGTGAGACAAAAGGTCAAAGGGTTGTAACCCTCACAGTACAGCAGTACCAACATCCCCCCCTCAACCCCCCCAACCCTAAACCCCCCCAACCCACTACTCACCCCCTACCAAAGCCGCCTGCGTTCCCATAGCATTATATTTATTCGTAATATAATTCAACTCCTTCTCACGAATCTGAAGCATCAGCCTGATCGCGCGGTTCTCCAGGGCGACGTTCTCGGCGGAGAGCATGGTTGAGGAGGAGGGAGGGGGGGGGAGGGGGAGGAGCGGAATGAAGGGGGACGGAAGGAGAGTTGGGAGGGGAATTGAGGGGAGATTTTGGGGGAGAGGGGGGAAGGAAGTTCGGGAGATGGAGTAAGAAGGGGTTGTGATTTGCTGGGGTGGTCTTAAAGGGTTAAAGGTGCTTATTTCCCACAGAACAATAAAACAAAAATTTGGCCCTCATACAGATCCTTCATAAATCATAAATCCTGGCAGGTCCACTTCTCCAACTCCTCCTCTCTCTTCCAACTCTTTTATCACCCTCTCCCTCAATCATGGCACGCGAATCAGCTGGAGCGCCCGCGCTTGACTTGGAGAATTACAAGAAGTTCTACGGGTTCGGAATTCCGAAGGTGAGGAGGGAGGCGGGGATGAGCAATATGGACTATTATGTCTCAACTGCCTCGCAACTGGGTCGGGGTCCAGGGGAAAGGGAATGGGGTGGGGAGGGGAGGCTGGGGCAGTAAAAGCACAGCCAAGCTATCGGCGCTGGGAGGAGTGTGGAGATATATGGCCTTTGTTTAATGGTATATCCATCCATGTCGTGAATCTATTGTTTTGCACCACTTTCTTCCGCTGTCGGCGGGCACAACCTTTCTCTCCCTTGGACTGAGCACAATCCATACCCCCCCTAGCATGAATATAAACAAACGCTCCCACCCAGAACTAACCCCTCTAAATCCCCCAGTGGTCCCCGTACTACTACGTCACCGAAGGCGACGATGAAAAAAACGCCGAAACAATCCGCCGCTACAAAGAAGAAGGTGAGAAGGCGTCTCGGAGCGATGCGCGGTAATTCGTCTCCGCTGGCAGCCTCAGACGTAAAACACTTAAGTTATAAAGTCGTCACGACGTAGATTTCTAACTCGTCTTACCGTAAATCGTTCATGGACGTCGCGTTCGCTTGTCTTAGGCGGCGGTGCCCTCCCCCGCTTCCAAACCCACGACGAGCTCCGCTCCCACCTCCTCACAATGTCCGACACCGAGTTGAACAGAATGAGGGATTTCGGCTGTGGAAAACCTCATTGGAGTCCGTATTACGTTGATCCTGCTTATACTCACGAGAGTCGAGCAATCAAAGGAGATAAAGTTTCCATGATGATGACGAGACCCATCCGGGGAGAAAAAGATTACGAGAGCCCTAGGGCGGAGCCGACTCCTAGATCGGCTAGGAGTAATGTACCTACTTTGGATATTCGTAATCCTGATCCGAACAGTAACACTCAATTCATACCGGCGAGTAGTAGGAGGAGTAGTAAGCCGCCTACCGCGAGGAGTGCTTTGAGGAGCGCGAGGAGTACGGATTCGACTCGGGAGGCTAGAAGGATTGAGGAACTGTTGGCGGCGAAGGAGATGGAGGTGGCGGAACTGAGGGCACAACTTATGAAGACCAAGGGTCCGGGGTTCGCAAAGTGATGAGGGGAAGAGAGAATTGAAATTGGTTTGAGGGAATTTGTTTGTTGTTTTGATGAAAACCGTTTTTCATGCGTTCTTTACTTAAATGCAATTAGACTTCTTCTTCGTAGCAACACGCACTACACGCACTGCACGCATTGCGCGTGTGTAGTGTATTTCCCAGCATGATTTCCAAACATAACCTATAATGTTCGTCGAAATAATACTCTTTACGTTAACCCCCCCTCTCTCTCGTTCAATTAGTACGTTCTTATTTCTCTACTTCTTACAACTTGCACCCCAAATAATTACTAATAAAATCAAACCCAACGTAATGCAAATGATTCAACAAATTAACATCAACCAAAAACTGATCAGAGCAACTTGAATCCTCCTGTTCCTCGCATATCTTATAGCTACCAGTAGAATCCCTCTCCTCATAAAAAACCTCCGTCATAGGATGTTTAAAAAACGGACTTCCGAGAAGCGTCATAGGCGGTAAATGCGGCACAGGGTCTTGGTAATGCACAAGCCTGTACTCTTCGATATTATCCATAACGAAGCTTGCGAAGGCATCGTCTCCACCTCGAGGTTGACCGAAGGTCAACAGGCGATCGACCTCAATTCCACTCCTTAACTTTAAATCGAGAGTTGCGAATACAGCTAATATTGCACCTAAACTATGTCCAGTAACCCACAACTCCGCTGTCGGAAAGTTCGATTTATATTCCTGTATAGTCCTCGTAACTTCCTCCTTCGCGACTTCGTAACTCGCTAAAAAACCTTCATGAACTTCACATTTCTCGGTACCGTATTCTTCACAAAAAGGATACTCCGTTTTAATAAAATCAAGATCATCAATCCAATCTTTTAACTTCAGGGGATCGGTGCCGGCGATGGAGAGGGTTATGCGATTTAGGGTGGAATCGTAGGCGAGGAAACCGTTGAAGGTTTTTGTTAGGGAGGCGGAGGATATTACGGTTGTGTTGGTTACGCCGGGGTGGGATTTGCAAGCTGAGAGTGGGGGGTGGGGGGTGGGGGGTTAGGAAGGAGTGGGCGTTTTTTGAGTTTGGATCGTTTTTGAATATTGAACGAACCGGCACCGTCAGATGATGCGTCGGAAGTTCGCTCTTTAAAGTCCTACTTATGAATATTAAAAACGTCAACGTAACCCCCCGAAATACATACGCAACACCCTCAAACATGATAACCCATTACAACACAAGCGCCTCTCACGAGTGAAATCATTTGACAGTGTGAACCTCCTTTCAAAATCAGAAGCATCACACATCTATCGGCACGCTGAGGCAGTTTAACAACTCACCATTGCAATTCCAATTTTCAACTCCCTTCCCGAGAGTTCCAGCGCAGTAAGCTGCTCCTGCGAAATCAACAGCGTAATGTGAATCTGTGAGTTCGAGTTGTGGGGGTTAGAATTTGATGGGAAAGGGGAGAAGAAGAGTAGGACAGGACGGGGGAAAGTTAAGGTGAAATTCCCTCTCATTCTTTAGCCGTTCTCACCGATTTCATCGTAATCAGGCTGAGATAATGCGGTTGCGAGGGCTAAAATAGACGCGGTGGTAAATAGACGCATCATATTTGAGAGTATGAAGGGCAAAGTAATGGTCCAATAATGCGGAAGGGGCAGAAGTGAGATCTGATTATAAGTTAAAGAATGGAAATCTCAGAGCTCTTACTCCGACATGAAAATTACCCTCCTCAAGCTGCAACCTCCTCTTGAACTGCCGCCGCACAAGAAGAGGAAATTGAGAAGCTACGTCTAGCTCTAACGCAGGCGCACAAGATTGCTAAATTGGAGAGGGACCAGCCTCCAGTCCACGGGGACAATCAACAACGCAACTAGTCTCACATCAACGGTAGGGGTTAACAAAGAAATGTCCAGTATTCCGTTAACAAGCGACCTAGAGGTGCTCCTCGTGGTCTTACAAGAAGTTAAAAAGCCTCGACAGTTGGCAGCGACTTTGCCCTCGTGCGACAAGACTCATGACCTTATTACACTGTCTGACTGCGTCACGTTGGCGAGAGGTTTCAACTTCCTGACAAAGATTTCTGGTAACGAAGATGCGATTGGGAAATATTTCGACAACTTCCCCGTGATGAGGGATATACAAGAGCGGAACCCAGTGTTGGAGGAGGTGAGGAACTGTCTCGGAGCTCAGCTCCGAGCTGTGAATGCGTTAATTCCGTTCGTTATGATGCTCAACGAGGAGCGAAGAGACGAGCTTTAAGAACGTTCTAAACTAACTCCGCTCGCTAATGCTCGTTGCTACGCTCGTCGCAGGCCTTGGTTTTAATGAGCATGAGACTAGCCAGTGGTAAAAAAATTATGCTGCGGTTAGGCGTATTGGTGGGGCTCTCCTTTCAACATTTGACCTCATAATAGACATTTACATGATTTAGACGTACTTCTCGAAAGGCGAGAACGGCTTCGCTATTGCGAGTCTTATCTCCCTTCTTTCCAATATTTTTGCACAGCTCGTACTTGTCTTCTTACAGAACTTCTTACAGAACAGAAAGCAGAAGTCTAATGGTGGGCTCTTCAAGGAAATATTGTACGTCCTGTCCTCCACAAAACCTGGTATAGATGCGTACCGTGTGGTGGTAGGTGAGAAACTGCGAGGAGGTAAGCGACGAGCTGCGAATGTGTTAATTCCGCGAGTTACTGCGAGGAGCGAAGCGACGAGCATTAAGAGCATTCTAAACTACCTCGTCGCTTCACTCCTCGGGCTTCGCTCCTTGCTACGCTAATGACCCTCGCTACGCTAATGCTCCTCCCTACGCTCGTCGCAGGCGCTGGACTAGAAGTTGGATCCATGATGGATCCAAAATCAGAGATGATGATGACCAAGAGTGCTGAACTGTTCACCGAGGCGATCCCAGGCGCGCTTATTCAGATGTATGCCTTTCTAGTTGGATCCAACCAGTCAAACGCCGCAGTATTTTCGCTTATTGTGTCCGTTTTCACCTCTTCCTTCACAGCCACTGGCATTTCCTTTGACTTTGACGTGGATAAGGGTAAAAGGAAGTACACTCCTGACTTCTACGGATTTGTCTCCGACGGCACGAAGAAGAAAGTAAAAGTGTTCGTGAGCATATTACTCATATCAGCCTGCCAATTACGCGCAAAACCCCTCGCCTGTGCCCTCTGCGCGGTCGAGAGCAGCATGACTATTGTTTTTTACTTGGTAGGGGAGATTTTACTTTACTTTGCGTACAAGCTTCTGAGGAGAGATTTCACGTATTGGTTTCCAGTCTACGGATTGGCTGGGATGATCATATCTATTTTTTGCGAATCGTATTTAAAGTAATGGTCGATTTTACAGCGTTGCTGCAAAGACGCAATTCTCCTGACCGACCTTGGGGGCAGCTACTAGGCGTTTACGCTCTTATCGACGCTGGTAGTCTGCTTTTACTTTGGCTCGAGATATTTGGCGTACATAGATAGTGAGGAGGGGGAGGCGCGTCAGTTGACGATGGCCCTTAACGCTACACATGTTTAAGTTATGGTCAGCGGCTTGCTCTTCGTCCAGGTCGCAACCTTCGTCTTCTTCTTGAAGAGCATCAATCCCAAGTACACCAGCACGTTCTACATTACTAAATCGGGCAACGAGTATTCCATGGGGGCGTTCTTGAATCACGACGATGGGCACAATATAGAAATCTTTGGAGATAATCGTTACAAATGGAAGAAAATTTAGGGGGAGGTGGTGGAGTGGGTCAACGAGAAGATCCCAGAATGGAACAAGTCGCAGCCAGAGTGGTGGAACGCTCAGAAAAAAGCTATCATCTCCGACTAGGCGGTTCAAAATCCAGAAGTTCTCCGCTCAATTCGATCAGAGGACTTCGTAAAGGTTGTTGAAGAAAGACGAGGCTCAATACGAGGCTCAATACTCAACGTTGCAGGAACCGGCGAGTTCGAAAATCAAACCCTCAGCGATCCCGGTGCTCTACGAAGAAGATCAATCAAGGCGAAAGCCAAACGACTCGAAAGGGAGATAAGCGCCTGAACAATAAAATCCTTTTTCATAAAAATGTCAATGGAGATCCTCGCTGGGGTGGAGCTTGGGGGAGGAGGGGGGACGTTTTAGTATGAGTTAATGAAAGAAGTAGATTTTAAGTAGCGCTTTTTTGTGCAAATTTTTCGTTTGGAGTTGGTGTTTTGTGGGGATTTCTTATGTGGGTCGCATGTCTCAGTTTTTTGAATGGATAGCTAACGATAACCTCGTTGTCTTCGCTTTTTTCTTCGGACTTTCAACACAATCGTGTTTCCCATAGTCCACTCCGTCGTACAAGCACTCGTAGAAACCCCCTCTGTGGTTTAAAAGAGAAAGTAGAAACTCCTCATACGATATTTTACCGTCTTTACCGAGACCACGGGACATGTCGCAGTCCTTGATTATTTTGAGGGAGCGGGAGGGTTGGATTCTTATGTTGAATTTTGAGAAACCTGAGCAACCAAGGAGCGAAGCGACGAGTTAATTTAGAATATTCTTAATGCGAGGAGCGAGGAGCGAAGCGACGATAATTCTGTTCGACACGAGGCGGAGCAGCGTATCGAATGTCCACGCTTTCTTAGCTTGGAATGTGTCTCGAAAAAAATAAAGGGGAAAATAACGAGGCGTCCACGTTACGCTCATTATCAAACTGACCTTCAATAACCATCTGCTGATCCAACGGCTTCAGAGTGCTCCCGTCGACAAGCTCGCCGTCGTTGAACTGCGAGAATAAAGTGCGCATTTGAAGACACTCGAGGTGGGAGAGTTGAGAGGGGTAGCGAGAGTCGGGGAGAGGGTAGAGGCGAAGGAAGGTTGAACGTCCGGCGGAAGAGGTAATGTCGGGGGTGGGCATCGGCTCCGCCCGGGCGAAGAAGGACGAGAAACAGCACATGCGAAGTCGGTTTTCTTCTCGTCGCCACCCAGGATTTTCCGATGAAGTTTTAAGGTATGTGCCTTCACGTGAGGGAGATATGAGAGGAGAATCCTGCTTCTACGTTGTGTATAAAAGTTATAAAGAGTAAATTTGAGGTCGTGCGTGACGTTTAGAGCAGAAAAAATCAGTCTGTAACTTTTCACAGAATGATGAACAAATTGAGTGACAAATTCCTCCTCAACTTCTTGTGCGTTTGCCGCTGTCGCTCGAAATTGTCAGCACATCAGCACAATGCGATTTATAGCGGAGACGTCCCTCTCTAGCCCCGCTCCGAGATCGTAGAAATGCAGGATCTCGTGTTCCGTGCATGGCCGCTAGTCGACTCAACGTTTAAGTCACCTAAATCTCAACATTACGCGACCTCTAACACACCAGCCATCCACATCCACAGCCACCCCCCCCCCCTCCCCCACCACAATGCTCCGCCACGCTCTCTCCAAAACGAGCTCTCGCCTCGCCCCCCCGAGGTGCCCTCACCAACCCCCTGCACTACGCTAGCACCTCCGCCCTGGACGTCGACCTCTCCAAAAAGCGCAACATCGGAATCTCCGCCCACGTCGACTCCGGCAAGACCACCCTTACCGAGCGCATCCTCTTCTACACCGGCCGCATCGGCGCCATCCACGACGTCAAAGGCAAAGACGGCGTCGGAGCCAAAATGGACAGCATGGACCTCGAGCGCGAGAAGGGCATCACCATCCAGTCAGCCGCGACATTCTGCAAGTGGGGAGAGAACCACGTCAATATCATCGACACGCCAGGTCATGTTGATTTCACGATCGAGGTTGAGCGCGCTCTCCGCGTGCTCGACGGTGCCATCTTAGGTGAGAGAAATTACGACGACAATTACGACGGCTAACAGCGCTCACATTAGCCGAGTAAAACTCGCCTCGTCCCTATCTATCTTTCCTATGAAGATTTAAATATATTAGCTCTATCCGAACGGCCTAGAAAACCTATAAATTATGTAGATAATTGTATTACTGAGGAATTCCCTAGAAATATCTTAATTTGAACTTAATTTGTCCCCTCCAACTAACCCCCCCCTGGGCTGTTGCCCCCCTCCTCCCAGTCCTCTGTGGTGTCTCCGGCGTTCAATCCCAATCCCTTACAGTCGACCGTCAAATGAAGCGCTACAACGTCCCCCGCGTCGCCTTCATAAACAAGCTCGACCGCTCGGGAAGCAACCCTTTCAAGATTATTGTGGATTTGAAGGAGAAATTAAAGTTGAATGCGGCGGCGGTGCAGTTACCTGTTGGTGAGGACAATTAGAGGAGGAATCACGACGATGACGAAACCTAGAGAGGACGAAGCCCAGTGAGGAGCGAAGCGACGAGACATTAAGAACACTTTAAACTAGCGAGGAGCGGAGCGACGAGATTACGAAGGCGTCACAATTACAACGAGGAAGCTCTTCGAAAACGCCGCTCATATTGAAACGACGAGATTAAGAAAACGATGTAAATAGAATACCGAGTGAGAGAAACTCGTCGGCTCTTCGAAAACGCTGCTCATATTGAAACCCCTAATTCAATTCGTCGCTTCGCTCCTTGGCTCGCTTCGCTCGCCGCTCCTCGCATGAAGAACATTCTAAACTCTAACTCCCCCCTCCCCTCCTCGAACTTCGTCCTCGCCACTCCCCCCTACCCCCGTCGCAGGCTTGGAAAACGATCATGAGGGCGTGGTCGATATCGTTACGCAGAAGATGCTCATCAATGAGGGGGAGAACGGGGAGATCGTCGCGGAGAAGGATATTCCGGAGGATATGAAGGAGCTGGCTGAGGAGAAAATGGCGGAGCTTATCGAGAGGTGAGTATTTATTGGAGTTAGAATTGGAGAGCCGATGGTTAGGGTTGGAGCTGCCAGCGCTCGCCTGGCAGAAGTGGTAGTGGCATAGGAGTTTCTGCGACGGGAAGAAGCGGCGGCGAACGTATAAGAATGAAGTACGAGGACGTCACGAATAATCCTCGTCGCTTCGCTCCTCCTTCACATTATTATTTTCACGTTATAATATTTATCATTAACTAACACTTACCCCCTTCCGGCTTCTCCACAGGCTCGCGGACGTTGACGATGAAATCGGTGAAATGTTTTTAATGGAGGAAACGCCTACCGTCGAACAGCTCAAAGCCGGAATTCGCCGTGCGACAATTAAGTGTCAGGTGCGATTCTGCGAGGACGAACGCCCAGCGAGGAGCGAAGCGACGAGCTAGAAGACAGAAATATGTAATTTTGTGAGTAATCTCCATCTCTACTCTAACACGGCTCGCTTCGCTCGCCGGCAGTTCGTTCCCGTCTTCATGGGCAGCGCTTTCAAGAACAAAGGCGTGCAACCTCTGCTCAACGGAGTTATTGATTATTTGCCTAGTCCGGATGAGAAGGATAACTTTGCGCTTGATTTGGATGATGAGGAGAAGGTGCGAAGTCGCGAGGAGCGAAGTGACGAGCTATTACGATCGTTCGTGCTAGTAGCTTTAGTCTAAACGCTCAAGCCGCCTTCACCCCCACCCAACTCTAACTCGTTTAACTCCAATCTTCACGCTCGTCGCTACGCTCGTCGCAGGAGGTTAAGATTAAGGTTGATAGTGACGAGCCGTTGGTTGCGTTGGCGTTTAAGTTGGAGGAGGGGAAGTTTGGGCAGTTGACTTACATGCGTGTTTATCAGGGGAGGTAAGAAAAGAGCGATTTGGGTGTGTGTATGTCACCCCCCCCCCCATCCCTACAACTGAGAATGAAGAAGAAAATTTTATTTCATCGTCGTCTGACAAGGTTCGGGTTAAACCGACCCACTGATGAAATTGCGCAAGCCTCCCTACGACTCGTCCTGTAAAAAAATGTTTTAATAAATACCACACTATATATATCAGCCTCATTCTTACCCCACCTCCAACAAACAAACAGCCTCAAACGCGGCATGAACATAATAAACGTCAACTCCGGAAAGAAGATCAAAATCCCTCGCATCGTTCGCATGCACTCCGACGAGTTGGAGGACATTGAGGCTGCTGGAAGTGGGGAGGTTGTTGCTATGTTCGGGATTGAGTGCTCCAGCATGGACAGGTGAGACAAGGCGTCACGAGGACGAAGCCCAGCGAGGAGCGAAGCAACGAGTTGAGCAGACCTATTTTTTCTCGTTTTCACTATTTTCACAACTAACACGCTCGTTTCGCTCACTGCCCTCACTTCGCTCTTCGCAGCTTCACTGACGGAGCAAACCTGGCCATGACTTCAATGTTCGTCCCCGAACCTGTCATGAGCATCAGCGTCGTCCCTGACAAGAAGAGCAACACGGCGAACTTCGGCAAAGGTGAGGCACTGCGACGAGCTAGGAATGCGTTAATTTCGTTCGTTATTCGATTGCACTAGTAGTTTCAAACGCAGCAGCGATATCTCTATCGTCGCCTCGCATTTCTTACAAATTGCGTCACAGCCCTCGCCAAGTTCGGCAAGGAAGACCCCACCCTTCGAATCAGCACCGATCCCATCTCCAAGCAGACCATTTTGGCCGGCATGGGCGAGCTGCACTTAGAGGTTTACATCGAGAGGATGAAGAGAGAGTACGACGTTAATTGCGAGACTGGAAGGCCGTCTGTCAACTACAAGGAGAGCATAGCCAGGAAGAAGGAGTTCACGTATTTGCACAAGAAACAGACCGGCGGTAGTGGGCAGTATGCGAAGGTGAGCCGAGGAGCGTAGCAACGAGTTTCAGACGCCGCTCATTTTAAAGTTATTACTCTCCTTCGTAATCTCGTCGCTCCGCTCCTCGTTCCAGACGCTGCTACAATTTCTTCAATTTCTTACTAACTTCTCGCCTGCTCGCCAGGTCATCGGATTCGTGGAACCCCTCGAGGAGGACTCCGAGGAAACCTTCGAGTTCGACAACCAGTGCGTCGGAACCAACATCCCCCCCGAGTTCTACCCCTCGTGCGAGAAGGGCGCCAACGACGCCGCCGCGAAGGGCGGCCTAATCGGCATGGAAGTGTCCGGCGTCCGCGTGGTGCTGCAGGTGAGACAAGGCGTCACGAGGACGAAGCCCAGCGAGGATTGAAGCGTCGAGGTACAAGCTCCTCAACTACCCTCGTCTAACTCGTCGTCGCTTCGCTCCTCTGCTCCTCTGCTCCTCGCTACGCTCGTCGCAGGACGGAGCCGCCCACGCCGTCGATTCAAGCGACATGGCGTTCAGATACGCCATGGCGCAGGCCGTTAGGGAGGCCATGGGCCAGGCTGACCCCTCCATCCTCGAGCCGATCATGAAGCTCGACGTCGTCGCCCCCCAAGAGTTCCAGGGAGCCATCGTCTCCGGCCTCAACCGCCGCATGGGGCTTATCCAGAATTCATCCAACATGGACGACAACGTTGTCATCGAGGCTGACGTGCCTCTGGCGCAGATGTTCGGGTACTCAACGGACATCAGGTCCATCACCCAGGGCAAGGGAGAGTTCACCATGGAGTACAAGATGCACCAGGCCGTGCCGAGAGATCAGCAGTCCACTTTAATCAAAAACTTCAAAGAGCAGGAGGCACAACAGAACACAGCCGTGTAAGATAAAGATATTGAAGTCAAGTTTAAAATTCTTCAAAATTTTCTCAAAAAATGTGTTTACCCCTAAAGATTGTCTTCCTCTCCCCCCCCAACTAGATGTCTTTTCGTTTGCGTTAGCCCAGCCTTTACTGGCGGTGAAGAGCGAAGCGACAGATTACATGTAAGCGCTGTGTGAGTGCGGATTTGGCAGTTCAGCCATCGCCCCCAGCTCGAATTTCTTGACGGACGTTCACTGAAATCCTAATCTCATCCTGCTTCTTCTCCGCCTGCAAGCGCAAGATCATGTCGCAGCTCTTTGTCTTCGTCTTAGTATTCATCTTCGTCTGGACGATGTGTTTGTGTTAACTCATTCAAACGTTTGTTCAACGCACTAGCCTGAAGCGGGGTTAAGGCCCTGTAGGGTTCCTGTACCATTTCGTCCACGACGGAATTTATTCGAGCGAAATCGGATATCTTAATAGAATGAAAACTCGAAATGACGATAGTAGAACAAGGAATGAAATGCAACATTTGCAGCCCATTAACCGAAAGTCACCCCGAATCCTATTTCGTACAAATAACCGCGTGACGGTCGCACGCAAGCACTGTATCATTAATTACCACGCCTGCGTCCTACATTTGAACTTCAAACGCGTCCAGGAATAGAATATAACCCACCAATCTTTAAAGTTACGCGGCCGGCCGAACTGCTCCTCCGAATGCATTTAAAAAGGAACATCATTTCCGCGCTGGTACTCCTGTGCTTAGTGACCCTCGCAACTAGCTTCAATACCCCTCTGAAACGGACCTCAAAGCTCCCCGTCTCCTCTCTCCACAACAAAAATCTCAACGCCTCCCCCTCCAACGTCCCCGACATCGCCTCGGATATCGCCTCCTCCATCACCTCCCTCGCCTCCCATCCCTCTTCTCCAACCCTCCGCGGCGGCTCCCTTCTCCAAACAACCTGGTCACAATACCAAACCCTCCTCCAAACCTTCCGCTACCCCATCCTCCTCACCGCTCTATCCACCTCCTTCGTTGCTTTTTTAGGCGACCTCCTCTCTCAAATCGTTTTATGCATCTCCAAAACTACGATTGCAGCTTACTCAATCCACCGTTCTTTGATTATGCTCATAATAGGTTTTGCGTGGACTGGACCTGTACTTCATATTTTGTATTTTTACGTAGAAAAGTTTGGGGAAATTTTAGGTACGAACGTAGACGAGGAGCGAAGCAACGAGCAAGAATACGATACTAGCAAGAGTACTGAGATGTAGCGCAGTGGCTTATTAGTCTATACGTACAAGCACCTTGAAATTCAATAAGATATTCTAACGAGTCAACACCAATTGTTCGTGCGACTTGCTACGCTCGTCGCAGATAATAAAGGTATTACGAAGTTCAAGAAAGTTACATATCAAGTTATTATTAATCAGACGATTGGAGCTTTCTCGATAAACGCTGGTTTCATGTTCCTCTTCTACACGCTTCAAACGTTATTCAATGGTTCGGAGTTCTCGTTGAAAACGGCAAAATATTTAGTAGCCTCCAAAATGAAAACTATCGTGGGAGCAAGTTGGATGATATGGGTACCTGCTAGCTTCACGAATTTTTATTGGATGCCTAAAAATTCAAGAGTTTTGTTCACCAATGTCGTCGCGGCATTCTACAATTTCGTGTTATCAATAATCGCGAATTCTTAGAATGATTAATTATCTAAAAAAAACCTTTTTTATTCGTCGACTAATAAATCCTCCCACCCCTTCCCGCTCTGCAAACCATAAAAGCTCTTCAACTGTGTACCTAAACTCTCCTTCTTCCCCGTTACATCCGCACTCCCCCTATCCCCACCTGCATCGAGCGTAGCGAAGAACATTATCGTAGCGATGAGTTAGTTTATTACGTGTTCTTAATGCGAGTTATGCGCGGCATCAAACATTAATGGGCGGGCAATCATCCGAGGAGACGTTTCACCCCTCATTATCGTTCATTAGCTCCTCGCTGCGTCTCACCCATTTCCTTAAAACCACTCTCCGTCCTTAAATTATAAAGTCTAGATCTCTGTGCTCCAAAATCAGGTACGATCGCGTCGTCATTATTCTCGCGAGTTGTTAGGAGGATTAAATTGTCGAGGGGTTTAAAGAGGAAGGTTAGAGTGTCTTGATCTTTGAAGGCGCGGGAGGCAGAGACTGTTATATAAGGTGATGAAGGAGGAGGAGTAGGCAAGTTGAGTGTATCAGAGGAGGAAGGAGGAGGAGGAGGAGGAGGAGTTGTTGTTGTAGGTAAAAATGAAGTAGTAACACGCAAATTCCCATCCCCCTCAATACTCCTCAACAACCTCTCAAAAGCAACATCAGTGCTCGTATCGTAAGACCAGGGTGGAGTGTATTTTGTGATGTCTTTTATGTTGGAGGAGGAGAGACAGTTTTTTGATTGAGGTGGACAGGGGGTTATCGTTGGTTCCGCGAAGCCATTGGCGAAGGCCGGATTTTGGAGGAGGAGGGGAGCGGAGATAAAGACGGTTGCGGATATTTGTTTTAAGCGCTTGGTGAAGAGGTGAAGGTTGTAGGCGGCTACAGAGTGGAGGAGGAGCAGGGTTACGATGGTCCGACGAAATGAGATCATCGACGAACTTCAGATCGCAGTTTTTGTTTATAATGAAGCAGAGTATGGGATAATAAGGACGTTAAATGGGAATTTGATGATAGTAAAAGTCGACCTCTTGATTCTGCGATTGCGCGAGGGTCGTTGTGAGGAGCACTGGTATCTTTTCTAAGCATTTTGGACACATATTTGTTCTTCCCCAATTTCTCTTAAAAACGATGAAGATCTTCGCCATCGTCTCAGCTGCTGTCCTCGCTGCGAGCTCCAACGCTCTCGTGATCCCCACCTTTTCACTGAAGGTACGTCGTGAACGTATTCCTTGTTTTTGACAGGAAAGGCCAAACCGCTCGGCCGACGACTCATCATTTTGATCAGCTTGATTCACAAACCACAACGCTGTACTCGGTTGCCGCAACACGATATCTAGATCCACTGCATCATCTCGCAGCTCTTGGCATTCATGTCTTACCCCATCTTCACTTTCCGATTCTAACCTCCCCGCACTACTTCCCCGCACACCTCCCCGCACACGCCCTCAGGTCGGCGACGCCTTCCCCTCCACCGCCCTCTCCAAATGGGGTATAAAAGGAAAAACCTCCGTTGTCTACTTCTACGGCGCCGACGACGCTCCTTCCTGCAAAAAGGAGAACGCATTATTCTCCGAAACCTGGTCTGAATTCTCCGGCAAAGGCGTCGCAGTAGTAGGTGTTCGAAACTCGAAAGGTGCTAAGGGCGCGTCCGTATCCCAGAAACTCGT
The DNA here is from genome assembly GCA_012489335.1 of Triparma laevis f. inornata. Taxonomy (NCBI): domain Eukaryota; class Bolidophyceae; order Parmales; family Triparmaceae; genus Triparma; species Triparma laevis. The sequence goes on along the minus strand of BLQM01000438.1, from coordinate 4,553 downwards.
CGTCGACGAGGACGATGAAATCCGCAACCTTATTGGGATCCCTAAGGATTTGTTCGTTTTAGGTGGACGCGAGACTTACGTTATTAATGGAAAGGGTAATGTTGAAATGGTTTATAACGATCAGTTTGGACCTGAGAAGCATGTGGATTTGGCGCTTGCGAAGGTTAACGAGTTGAAGGCGAGTAACGGAGGGAAGTCGAGCGGTTTCGAGTTGCCTGCGTTTGATCTTGAGGGGATTAAGAGTATTTTTCAGAAAGATTAAGGAAGGGTAGTTTATTTCATTTTGTAAAACGAACTAAAATTACATAAACGTTTTTTATTTACTGCTTATGCTGGAGCTTAGGTTTCGGTAGCTTAGGTCGGAGTTTGTGAGGCCCAGTTTTTTTAGTTTTAGGTGGGTTTGTTCTACTTCAAATTCTGAGAACGAGCGAGCGTAGCAAGCGAGTTGTGTTAGTTTTGAAGATATAGAAACTCGTCGTTTCGCTCTTCGCTGTCGTACCTAAATCCTCGACTCGGCTGAAATCAATTGTCGATTGCTTCGGCGTTGGAGGAGCTGGCGGAATGATCGAAGGCGTCACTACGTCGCGAAGGTCTAAATCTCCGATTGACTGCTCGTCGTGGTCATGATCGTGGCAAGACAGCGATAGGGAAGGAGGCCTTTTTAGCGAGTTGCGTGTGCCCCCTCTCCTCACCCTCGGCGAGTTCGCGCCATTATTTTCCGCTTTCACCCTCGGTGAGAGCGGGACCGAAAGAGGAGGCCTCGGTCTCGGAGGAGACGCCTCCACCTCCCCCCTCTCCTCCACTTCCACTCCCAACCAGTCCAACTCTTCCTCCAACCCCCCTGACTGCCTAAACGACCTCTCGTCGTCCATCATAGACGCCCTCAAACTCGCTCTCAAATCCTCTCCGCTCCCCGTCTCCCTAATATCCCTATCCCTCTTAAACACCTTCAAAAGTTCCTTCGCCTTCTGCCCGATGTTCACGCCGCTTAGCACGGTGGAGGTGTTGCTGAAGTCTCGAGGGTTGTCTGAGAGGATTCGCATGTCGTATAGGTCGTTCTTTGTCACGGTGACGACGTCTAAGCTCTCCTTGCCCTGCGAAAAGTGAATTGAAGTCAGTTAGAATTGTAATACTCGATATACAACAAAAATATATCTACGTCGTCGCTTCCGCGTAACGTCGCTGCCCCCCCTCCCCTTGAGCCTCACCTGAACTGCGCTGCTCGTGGTGTTGAACATGTGCTTGTGGTGGATCTTCAAGTCTACACTCGCCACCTCGTTCACCCCCGGTCCTCCCCCGCTCACCCACCGCCCCCCACCAACCTCGGGCGTTATGTCGAACTTGCTTTGTGTCAAGATTGATCCGAGCCGTTTCCTGCTGTATCCGTTGTTGTGTGAAATGAACTTGACGCTGTTCATGTCGTGGTTGTCCTTTGAAATTGACGTGCCCCGGCCCAAGAGAAGGTCAGACGAGGACATGGATGACGAAGGCGATGATTCGAAACCTGACGAGGAGAAGTTATCCTAAGGGATTGGAATTTAGGGTTAGCAGCGGCAGCAGTAAACACGCCACTTCTCTATTGCCTCACCTCCTCTTCCCCATTCCCGACACCACTACCACCATTCCCCTCCTCCTCTTCCTCCTCTTCCTCCTCCTCCTTTATCCTAGTGTTTTGTACAGTGTTTTGTACTGGGGAAGGAGTATTCATCTTCTTGGTAATGGTCCCCAAGGTGCTCTCGGACCCCTGCAGGGCCTTGAGCTGTAGCAAACTATTGTACGTTACATCTCTAACATTCCGACGCAGCTCTTTCGAGTGCTGCAGGGCGGCCTCGATGTCGACTAGGCGCCCTACGTGGGTTTCTAGGCGGTTGGAGTCCACTGGAGAGAGCATCCGGTGGGCCTGTGTGCGAGTGTGTTTTGGACAAAGAGTTTTACACTTTAAAGTTACTTCTACTAGCGCTGGTATGGATACTTGCAGCCCGCTGCAAAATCCCAGCCCTGTATTTTCTCGAAAATGAGTCCAATCTAACTACAAAAGTATCTTATGATCGTATTAATCGATGACAAACATTCCCAGGGCCATTTGGAGACCCAGAAACTTTAAACTTTAAATTCTTTGTGCCTCTAACTAACGCCATACGATATATACGACTTGGCTCTTGGCGGAAAAAATGGTAATGGGTCATCATTTTTTAGTCGAAACATCATGAAATCGTTGTTAAGGAGTTTAAAATCAAACATTGTTTCAGCGGAGCAGTTTTATGCTGCAGGGCATCGGGCAGCCTTGCTGAACTAGAGGGGCCGATGGAAGGGTCGTAAATATTAAGCCCTGCAGAATTCATAGCTCCGTCCCTATTTTCATTGCCCCCCTCCCTCCATTAACAATCTTTTAACCCCCTCCTCCCCCATCTCTCCACTGTCAGAACCACCCCGACCACCCCACCCCTCTCATTGCTCCAACCTCCCTCCTAACTTTCACCTCCCGCGCCCCACGCTCCACCCTCTCTGAAAACTTCAACCCTCGTTACTTCCAACCCTTTCGCGATCAACGCGACTTCGGTAAGTTAGAAGATCGAGTCAACGCAAGGGAGGCTGGCCAAGACGTTGATGATGAGTGCTACAATAGCACACAGAGGCACTTGCAGGAAATGGTAATGAGGAATATGCAGCGAGCGAAGGTGAGAAGGGTCTATGTCATAGCTGGAGTAAATGATACATTTCTGTTCTAACACACGCTCGCTGCTCGCAACGCGTAAACCTCCAGCACACAAACCAGGTCCCACTCCTTCGACGGGGAGGACACGTGACGCAGCAAGAACTCTACACAGACTTGACGAAGGACATCATGCCTCGGATGATGGGCGAAGGGATTAGCTTCGAAGATGAGGTGAGTTTCTCGGAATGCTAGTCAACGATTCTTATCTAACACGGCTCGCTTCGCTCGCCCCTCAGGACCTGGCGGCGCTGAGAATTCAGAGCATGTACAGGGGCAAGTTGGGGAAGAAGAGATACGAGGCGGAGCTGGAAGGGTGGAAGCGAAGGGACCGAGCGGCACTCAGGTGAGAGGGGCGAGGCCACCGAGCGGAGCGAGGGTGCGTATGTGTGTTGAACGAATAGATAACGAGAACAAAGCAACGAGATAGATAGAGTAAATGATAAACCTGTTCTAACACAATCGCTACGCTACGCTCGCTGCTCGCTTCGCTCACCTCCTCTCAACCCTCAGGGTGCAGTGCGCCTGGAGGGGCAGGCAGGGCTACTCCAAAATGCTTCTGATGAGGGCCAAGAAGTACGACGAGGACGAGGCGGCGATCCGGCTGCAGAGCATGATGAGGGCCAAGCACGACCGCAAGAGGTACATTCATACGAGGGCCTTCATGAGCCAACAGGAGATTATGGCGACGCGGATACAGTGCGCCTACCGAGGGAGGAGAGACAGGTTGCGGATGCAGCAGAGGAGGTGAGACGAGGAGTGAAGTACAAGGAGCGAAGCGACGAGTTAGTTTAGAATCATCTTGATGCGAAGAGCGAAGAGACAAATTGGAAGAAATCAAGTACAAATCCTCACTGCTCTTGCTCCACATCCTCATCGCTCCTCGTTCGCTTCAACAAAACAAAGCATTATCATTCTTTCTAACTTTTTCTATTGTAGGAGAGAAAAGGGAAGCCTGATTGCGACAACGACACAGTGGGGCGAGAGCGAGAACGGACTGGCGCTCTTGGTCGATTTAGGCGGATTCAAGACAAAGTTTTCCTTCAACAACGTCATGACAGTGAAGGGGCAGGGGCCCGGCGCGAAGGTGGGGTTAGGGGCGAGCTCAAGGGGGCACAGGATGAACGAGCGGCACTTGGACGAGCCGAGCAGGGACGAGGATAATATTGACGATGATCTGCTTGAAGAGCTAAAGGGAGAGAGCTCCAGCTTAGCAAAGCAACTCGCGAGGATCGAGGTTATGGCCGAGGAGCTTGAGGAAGACTTTGCAAGGACGGGAAGCGAGCTGTACCAGTTCAAGAAGGCCATGGGGGAGGGGTTGAGGGAGGATAGTATAAGGCAGTTGAACTCGAGAATGAACTTGGTAGATTACGAGAACGAAATGATAAGGAAGAGGCAAGCAGAGAAGGACAAAGAAAACAGGAGAAGGTCCTTGGGGGATGGGGGTGGAGGTGGAAAGAAGAAGGGGGTGGGGCTGGAAGAAAGTCTGAGGCTTTGGAAGAAGCTGAGCAGGACATGCAAGAGTGTTGGGACTTGATAGGACAACTTCAGAAGCAGCTGTATTGAAGTGAATCAGGATTTGTAATACGAATTTGAAGAAGCCGAAATCTATTTTGTGTTATGGTTATGGTTATGGGTTATGGTTATGGTTATGGTTATGGTTATGGTTATGGTTATGGTTATGGTTATGGTTATGGTTATGGTTATGGGTTATGGGTTATGGTTATGGGTTATGGGTTATGGGTTATGGGTTATGGGTTATGGGTTATGGTTATGTTAGGGTTACGGTTAGGGTTACGGTTATGGTTACGGTTATGGTTATGGTTATGGTTATGGTTAT
>BLQM01000437.1:0-31302 GCA_012489335.1 Triparma laevis f. inornata | reverse complement strand
AAAACCACCAAAAAATGAACAAATACGGCGGAACCATTTGGATCTATTGTTATCGAGTCATGTGTCTGATTCATATTCACTCGATGGGAAGCTTTTGATATTGTTCGTGCAAAGATAGTCGAGATATGGCGATTTTAGACCATTCCGAATGGGGAGGGACTCCCCATTTGGGACCAACATTTTCCAAGCTTTTGAGTCTGTACGCCGGCCTCTCGCCATCTTGGCCTCGCGAAATAGTCCGGACGATTCTTTGGTGGGCCCACACCGGAATTATTTCACTTGGATTGTTCGCTTGCAAGTTATCGACCTTCCTCAATGTCTTCAGAAAGTATACTGTGGCTGTATAATCACCGCCACCCACGATTCTCTTGAACATTCATCATTAACCGACAGGTTTGAAGAAATGATTGGCGCCCTTGGGGCCGTCAAAAACGTTAAAGACAGGAGAGTAGAAAGGGGTCTGGATCTGACACTCGAGGAGTCAGGTCAGGTCTAACCTGGCAAACAAGGAACCCTTCGCCCACGGCACATTCAGCGCAAATTACTTTTGACCCAGGGTCATTTAGAATATATTTTCAGCCTCATAAATAAAATATCATCAAACTTTCAAAAAATTGCTAAGACTGGCAACTATTTAATTATCTAATATGTTTCGTAAATCACAAAGATTAACCGATTATTATGATTCATGAATTAACTTTAAAAACTTTTGGAATGATCTTGACTTGTGAGGGCTTGATTTTCGCTGCCAAGACAATCTCTCTTAAGGACTCGGAGTAGGAAAATGAAATATCGTAAGAAAGGGAGGGAGGAATTAAGTAAGAAATAAAATAATTTATAGCCAATAAAAACAGAAGTCTGATTTATTTTAGTAAGAAACGAAGGTTTATTTTTAGCTACTAGTCCCTCTGTTTCCCTTCAAGGCGTCAGATCCTGCTGTAACTTAATGCAGTTAAATAATCAATTTACTTTTCAACAAATCATCTACTCCTGCATTTTTTTAAGCCCCTTCTTGATCTTGGATAAATTGACTACCTTCACTCCAGCCTCTACCAAGACTTCCTTCAGAACGTCCTCGTCGTCTTCATACATAGCAAGAAGGCCTTCAACATCCACAACATCTTGCTCCTTTAAACTCTCGGCGATTTGCGTCGCTTTGTCCTCCTTGATGTTGCAGGCCTTTACGAGGAACGTCAGGATGTCGGCGTCGCGCATAGCAAGGTCAGCAAGGAGAGACGTCTCCGCTTCCCCCCCTCCTCCCCCCCCCCCACCCTTACTCTCAACGCTGTTGATTCCCACCCACATGATGTCTCCGTCGCCCTTGTCGTCCTTCCTCAGCAAAGTATTGTAAACATTCCCCCCGTCGTTTTCAAGCAGGAAGTTCTCGAACTCCTTCAGCCCCGACCCCCTCAATTTCTCCGTCCTCGCCTTGCCCTTTAGCTCCTCTTTCTCCCCTTCGTTCACTAGCGCCTGCAGGCAATCGTAGCCCGCGACCGTGCTGTTTTCTTCGTTTTTTCCCACCCATCCCTCCGCCTTCTCAAGCAACTTACTGTCAACCTTCGGAGCTGGTATTCCAAAGCACCGTGCCAAGCTCGCCCCAGTGTTGGCGACCTTCATGGCCTTCAACCCTAGTTGCATGGCGGGTATCAACTTCTCCACTAGCTTTTGCATGTCTTTGTTGCGTTTTTCTATGTTTATAGGGTAGACCGGGTTCTCCCCTTCGTCCCACACGCATTCTCCCGTCCGCTCGTCGATCAAGTACAAGTACAGCTTGGTGTTGTTCCCGTACATGCTCGTGACCTGCGACGAGCGTAGCGAGGAGCATTAGCAAGTGGGGGAGCGAAGCCCAAGCGAGGAGTGAAGCGACGAGTTAGTATAAAGTGCTTCTAGTATCTTAACTCGCGGAATTAACTCATTCCCAGCTCGTCGCTTCGCTCCTAGTAGTGCCTCACCTTGCTCCACACCATTTTCTTCATGGTCGAAAACGGTGACGAAACGAATTCTGCGGCCTTGTTCCCAATCTCCAGAACGTTGTCGAAGTACGTCTGCGCCTCGTCCAACTTCGCCGCCACCACGTCAAGCGTGTCTCCACCACCCCCATCTCTTTCGAGCTTGTAGGGCAAGATTACGAACGTCCTCGGAGTCTGCGAGCGACGAGCGTAGCGAGTCGAAGTTTTAAGTTAACGAGATAAAATTACGTAGCAAATGAAAGCGACTTGAGCGTTTAGACTAACGCTACTAGCGCAGATGAATTACTCGCGTAATTGCCACATTCTCAGCCTGTCGCTTCGCTCCTCGCGACTTCGTACCTCCATCGCGTGCATTTTAAAGATGCTATTTACTGCTGCGTCCACTCTCTCGATGACTTTTTCAATTACTCTATCGGCTTGTTCGCGAACCGTGTGATCGAGCTCTTCGAGCTTGTTCAGTACATCCACTTGGCTGCCCGTCGACACCAGCCTCTCACTCTCCCTCTTCTTCTGATCCTTCTTGTTTTCCAGCCACGCGTCGCTTGGGCGATAGATGACCGGTTTGCCTGCTGCTTTCCAGGAGAGATTATTCTTTTCCTTCCTAATCTGCTGTAGTTGCTCCTGTCCCTCCTCCGTCCCAGGATCCACCGTCATGTCCCATTGACGAAGCTGCGACGAGCGTAGCCAGAAGCAGCGAGCGTGTCAGTGGTGGAGATAGCTAAACTCGTCGCTTCGCTCCTCATGGAGACTTATGACGACCGTAATTATTTTATTCCCAGCTCGTCGTTTCGCTCCTCGTGGCGACTTACCTCTAGAGACCGTTTTGCTTTCTTGAAGGCCCCCTCAAAATCATCCGCAGACTGCGAAATCTCAAAGTAAAAGGTTTCGGAAAACGTCATGGCAGCTTCGTCGTCGACTTCTGTCTCCCAAGAGATGACCCAAGGCACCGAGTGATTGTCCTTGAGCAGCTTTGCGATTTCAAAGCCTATATATGACGTAACGAGAGGTTAGTATATCTAATTATAATAATACTCGCTACGCTAGCTCTCCCATCTCACCATAGCACGCATTGATAACCACACATTCAACCGTCCCTTGCCCCTCTTGGCCTCCGTCCTCCGCGCAGCAATTCGCAATGGCATTCGCAACCTCTTCTGGCCCTGGACGCTCCTCCTCGCCCTCTTCAATGGGGAAATCCAGGGTGAACTCTCCGCTATTTAACTTGACGTGGCCGTGCATTCCCATGCGCAGAATCTTCTCCTTCGTCTTACTATGCCCCTTTGTTATGTCTAGCAATTTCGACAACGAGGGAATAGGTTTTGTCATGGTTGAGTCCAAGTGCGATTTCAGGAGCTCTACGTGTATCTTGTGCCTCTCCAGGTCGCTGTGTTGAAGGTTTTCTCCGCCAAAAAAGCCGTAAGCAAATGTCTTGGGTTTCTCCTTTGGAACAGAGGCTAACGCCGCTTTGATTTTCATGACGTGCCTGAAATCGTCGATTCCGATCTGCTTCAGATATTCTTTGAAGTCATCTTTATCGACTGACTCCATCATGTTCTTCAACGACCAAGGAGCTGTCGTCCCATCCGCCATCATATTGGCGGCGTATTTCTTGGCCACTTCCTTGGGCAGGCCAACCGGGTCTTTCTTCAAGAACTCGATCCACATTGCCTCCTGCGGCGTGACAGGTGCAGGCTTGACTTCCGCGGTTTTCTTGCCCTTCGTACCTTTCAACTTTTCCGTCTCGCCACTTTTCTTGTCCTCGGGCTTCAAAGCCCTAGTTTGGCGCGTTTTGATCTTCTTGCCCTTGTACATGAAATTGAGCCGACCCGAATAGTTGTGCCTATTCACTGCCTTGAAGACCTGCTTGACCTGCGTGACAATCGATTCGGCTTTACCCTCCTCAACCATGACGTTGATCTTCCGCTTATCCCTGTCCAAGCTAAGATACAGCTTGTGGTCTTTCCCCATGCATAATTCCGCGCCGCTGTGCAAGAGGAGCGGAGCGCGCAGCTGCGACGAGCGAAACGAGTCGCGTAAAGATTGGAGTTGACTAGTTAGAATCGGGTGATGTTGAAGGCGGCTTGTGCGTTTAGACTAAAGCTACTAGCGCAGATGAATTGCGACCGTAATAGTCGTATTCTCAGTTCGTCGCTTCGCTCCTCGCTGCGTCTCACCTTTTGCTCTGATCCCTTTTTACTCTTGTCGTAGCCATACCCCGAGGGCCAATCTTCGACGAGTTGACTGATGACTCGCTCGTAGAAACCGTTCGGAAGAAAATCGGGGAACGAGAAAATTCCTCTGTACGGCTTTTCGTCTTTGCCCAGCTGTAGGTACTTGGCCACTGTGTCGTTGTCCAAGCCGTCATCAGAAGTCATGAAGACTGCAGACACCGTGCAAGACACCAAAAAGTGGTCCTTCGAAATCTCTACGAAGAGGCCGAGTTTCTCCATCAATTTTGTTAGGTAATTCAGCACCACTTTGTTCTGGCCCAACCAAAGGTAGTCGAGCATGCTGCGCGAGCGAAGCGAGCGTGTGTTAGTGGTGAAAATGATAAAACCATAGTCACTTCGCGGCACTCACCTCTTGGCCAAAATACCGTGGTTGAGTAGGTCCTCCCACGAACGTCCGTCCTTCAAACTCATGGCCCTTGAATCTCTGCGGAAGCGGTGCAGTTTAAAGTCTCTGATGATGTAGGAGAGGTTGTCGATGATCCACTGGGGACTTAAAATGACGTCGTTTTGCATTCCCACAGTATCTTTAAAGAACACGGCGATGCCCATGCGGTGGAAATAATCCAGGAGGAAATCGGCCCTCTTCCTTTCAGCTTCATGGTTGTTGTTGCAGCCTGCCATCGCTCCGGCTTTCCTCATTACTGCTACCACTGTAGACACGCTTTCGTCGCCGTCACCATCCTCCAATGGTGTTTCCACCGGCAAAAGTGGCGTATTGGCGCTGATCTCTGCGACGAGCGTAGCGAGTCGCGTGAAGATTGGAATTGATGGGTTAACATTGTGTGGTAACTTTAACTTTGAAGCGATCACCTTTAGACTGGAGCTAATAGCTCAGATTAATTACGACTGTAAACATCTTAATCTCAGCTCGTCGCTTCGCTCCTCGTTGTGCTTCACCTGCAAACTTGTCGGCTACTTCGAGCCAACTTGCCGGGACGGGGTCATTCAGGTAATTGAGGGAGTCTTTCTTGATCGCTTGAAGAAGATAGCCCCCCTTGGGGTCTCCCTTCTGACCTCTAATGAAGTTCATGTTCTGGTCGTCCGGGTCGGAGTTATCCACGGGAAAGAAACACAGGTCCACCTCTCCTTCTTGAAAGTTGTATAGGAACTCGCGGTTTTTAATCCGGGTATTTTTATCGCGCTGAAAGCATCCTAGCTTGTGGCCCTTGAAATGGTGAAGGATAGTTTTGTTAATCTCCTTCATTATCTCCATTTGTTCCTTAGCGTCTAGGTGCTTGAACTTGTCGAAGTGCGTGCCAACGAGCAAAACCGGAGGATACTGCAGTTCTGCGCTGATACCTTTCCCCTCTTTTTGGTAAACGGCGTGCGTTTCAATTGAATGAAGCCAAAAGTTGAGGTAGTGCAGCGCGTTTTTCCTCCGAACTTCCGGGGCTTCCGAGACGAGATCTTCCATGTTGAAGACGAGCGTGTAAACGCCCACTCTTGGCATGTAGAGGTGCTACGACGAGCGAAACGAATCGCATGAAGATTGGTGATAACATGTTAGAAACGAGAAGCGACGAAAGCAGCGTCGACGTTGGGACTGACGCTACTTGCACAGTTCATCTATAACAGTAAAGCGGCGCATTATCAGCTCGTCGCTTCGCTCCTCGCAGGTTCGCACCTGTATAACTTGGAACACAGCCTGACCTCCATAGTCCCAAACTCCAAGGGTGACTCCGTCAAGATCGTCATCACCGTCGTCAAGGATGACGTCCTCGTGGGCAGTTGCGCCATCATCCTCCACCTCGATGGCGCAAGTCGAAGTTGAAGCAATGCTCATTGAGTCGATCGAGAACTCGTCCATATCCTCCTCCTCCTCCTCCTCGTCTTCTGAATCAAGAGTCGTGACTCCTGACTCACTCTCCCCCCCGTCCTCCTCCTCCTTCTTCTTTCGCTTTGATTTCTGCCTTTGTAGCTTTCGGGAACTACCCTTCCCCGTCTTGGAGTTACTCATCAGCAGCTTCTTCCCCCGGAAGCCCCCCTTACTCTGTTGCTTAACCAGTTCAGCCTGCTTTGCAGTAACTACCACCGACTCCTTCCTCTTAACCCCCATGTCAGAGTACTTAGCTCCCAGCTTTGACAAGGCGTCACCGGCCGTTTGAAGGCCTTCCAGCATTTTTAGCTGCTCCGTTGAGCTCAGTCGCTTTAGCTTCGTTTGCGCCCTCTCCCTCATCGATGGCTGCCGTTCGAAACTAAAGTGCTTCCCTCCTTTTCCTTTCTGAGGTGACCCCGTGACTCCGTGCTTGGGAGTTAGAATCATTTCCTGCATATCAATGCCTGGGACGAGCGAAGCGAGTCGCACGAAGATTGTTGTTGACGAGTTAGAATCGGGTGAGGTTGAGGGCGGCTTGTGTGCTCAGACTAAATCTACTAGCGCAGATGAATACAATCGTAATTGTCGTATTTCCAGCTCGTCGCTTCGCTCCTCGCTGTGTCTCACCTGCGTCTCGCACTTCGTCGTCTTCGTTATCTTTATCTTCTACTTCGTTTGAGAAGTCGTGGACTGCTAGTCCGACCGTTGATTGCGAGCCTGGGAGAGGGGGGGCAAACGATTTAGAATTGCTCGCACACGTTAATTGTGCTTGGGTCTCTCTCCTCTCACCTTCTTGGAATGCGGCTCGTTGCAAACTCCTGATGAAGGAGGTCTTGCCCGCCCTACCTTGACCCACAACAAGTAACCTCGACCGCCGCCAAGGAAGAATCCCGGCTGCGTTGAGCGCATCGGTACTCTTTTCACTAAACTTGTCATCGATATTCTTCTGAAATCCGGTTGGCGGGTCCTTCGTGAGATCGTCCCACAACTTCTGCCACTGCGACGAGTTTTCGACGAGTTTTTGACGAGTTAGAATTACGTAGCGGTGATGGTGATGGTGAGGAGCCGGCTACAACGACAAGCTCAGAGCCGACGTCGCATACTCCTTCAACAAATTTGACCGCTCCTTCCTGGGTGACACGATCCAAGCGAAAATTGATGTGTCCAAAGCCTTAGTTTCTCACCTCGGGCTCATCAAGATACTCCTCGAAAACTGCTTTTTTAACCCAAATAATTTGCTTGGTTCGCTTGTCAATGACATAGGGCACGCCGGGTGGGATCTCCTGGCCCCATTCGTCCATCATGCCTGTGCGAGCGACGAGCGTAGCGAGTCGAAGTTTTGAGTTAACGAGTTAGAATTAAGTAGCGAATAAAAGCGACTTGAGCGTTTAGACTAGCGCTAGTAGGGCGGGTGAATTACGAAAATAATTTTCACATTCCCGGCAAGGAGCAAATCGACGAGTTCAAGACAAAACGTTCTCTAGTTTACGAGGAGCAAATCGACACGTTCATAGAAAGTATGTTTCTACTCGTCGCTTCGCTCCTCATGGAGACTCATTACGAACGTAATTGTCACATTCCCAGCTCGTCGCTTCGCTCCTTGCACTGCCTCACCTGGCTCGCTGACGTAGCGCGTCAAGTTTGGATCGGGATTGGCTGGCATGGTGGATTCATCGACGTACTCGGGGTACACCGCTTTTTCAACGTAGTAACTCTCCCCTGTCCTCTCGTCAACTACGTATGGCCAGCCTGGCGAAATCTACGACGAGCGTAGCGAGGAGCATTAACGAGGTGTGCAGCGAGGCGACGAGTTAGTTTATAATGTCATGGAGCCTCATAACAAACGGAATTAACTCATTCCCAGCTGGTTGCTTCGCTCTTCGCAGTGCCTCACCTCCTGCCCCCATTCGTCATATGCGCGCTCAACGTAGCGCGTGAGGTTTAGGTCGGGCTTAATGTCGTCCAAGGTGAACTGCAAAACGCCACTGTCGATGATAATAAAAGTCGCGAGGTCGTCGATGAATTTCTCGAGCTGCGAAGAGCGGAGTTAGTTTAGAATGTTCCGAGTTTTGGCAGTTTTTGTTCTCACCTCGTCCATGTTGTCTAGGTTGGGAGGGGGGCGTTTAACTCTTATGGTTTCGCTATTTTTATCCTTACCCCCCTCTCTTTTGAAGCTCACGTTGAATACCTCATCTTCCGAATCCACCCCAAGCTTGTATTTCTCGCACTTGATCTGACGTCTCCACAAGCCCGCTTCGATGACGTCGCACACGTCGTGTGTGTGGCGGGAGAACGGGTTTCGGTTGAATTCGAGCCGAACGCAAGAAGTCTTGGAGGGTCGAATAATGTAGTCGAATAATTTGTGGTTAGGCGAGATCCTTTTTCCTTTGGGAGTATGCTTGAATGGGGAGAGGGGACCGGTTAGTGGAGGTTTGGGGGCATCATCTTCGTCGTCGACGTCGATGGATAGTAAGGAGGCAAAATTGAGGAGGGACTGGAGGACGGGCGTCTCGTGGAGCGCGCGGAAAGTCTCAACGTTAGGTGAACGCGTGAGTACCGCCAAATTGAGCTAAGGGGTGGGTTAGTAGGGGTGGGGGGGGGGTGGGGGGGATTTTAACCTTCTGTCTTACCGGTGTCCGTCCGGGGCAGTCCTTCGCTCCTGCTTTAATAACAGCGGCATTAGGATAGTAGTTAAACAGGGCTGTGATCACGGCTTCGCTCGTTGTGGGACAGCAAGCCGAGAGATGAAGGGGTGATTCGTTGTACGTGGTTAGTGCGGAGGCTACGTTGCGGTTTGGGGCGTGGGTTTTTACAGCGTCGAAAATGTAATCGACTACTTCCAAGGGACATCCGTAAAATACAGCGATGTGCAGTACTGTTGACATGTCATCCGATGAAGTGTCGAAGAGCTGTGACATAAGTTTGGAGTGGGGGAGGGACGAGGCAAAGGCGAGGAGCTCGGTCCATTTGCGAAGTTTAGCGAAGTTTGCCATTGGCGAGCAGTAGGAGCCTCCGGGGTTGAGAAATCTGTACGAGTCTGGACGGATGTGTGGTGGAGCTTTGGTTTGGTTTGGGGGAGGAGGAGAGGAGGAGGGTGGGGTTGGATTCTTTGTTAAGGGGACGAGTGTCTCGAATCGACTGAGAGCTGCATCGAACGTCGCCGCAGCGCTGTCGAATTTCTCTTCGGCCATATGGATTTTTTAGGTGGGGGGTGGATGGGGAAAGTTGGGGAGGTGAGCGGAGGGAGGAGTGAGGGGGATGCAAGGGGTGCACAGTTAAGAGCCGGGCGTCGATCTTTTGGAAGGTTCTTGTTTCGCCGCTGAACTTTAGCTTCAGGGCTGAGAAGCAGATCTAGTCAGAAAGAGTTTCCACGGGGATCTGTCTTGCTGGTTAATCCGTTTGACGTTGTTATTGATGTTCCCTGGACAGCGTTTTCCAGCGCGATCCTGTCCTGTCCCAACTGCCTCGAAAATCATTTCATTGTGCCGTAGCTATCCTAACTTCGGCCCTCGCCCACCCCTCCTTTCTCGTTATACTCTCCAACTCCCTGAATCCGCCAGCCCTCACACGTGTACCTTTGGCACTTTAATCTATTAAGTCCTCCTCCTCCTCGTTTCTTCCCCCCACAACTCCTCCCCCCTCCAAACGTCGTTCCTCCCGCGCCCAACCCCGTCGCAACTCCGCCATCGCCCCCGAATAGAATACAGCCCTCTTCGATATTAACATGAGCGCGGGGAGTATGAGTGATTGGATTTATCCATTGTTTGAGGCATGCTAGGAAGGACTATTGTTTGGGCATTCCTGCACTAGCCAAAGCCTAGTCTCTCACCTAGGCATTAATATCTTATGGGAAAATATACAATTTTCTTTGTCGCGTCCATCTGTGAATATCGTCCAGGAACTGGCTATGATCTCAACCATGCTCCGATCTAACACGATCATTTCCCCCGCCCCGCCTCTCCCTCCTGTTCATATCAATCTCTATTTCGGACTGGCCCTGTCCTCTCCGACCCTTTATCCCAAATACTCTTTGTTCATTCCCCTGTTGCGAAACTCTACTTCGAAATGTTGTAGCTACGACCGAAAATAGTAATTAACAGCAACCGACAAGCTCCCAGCTCTAGACTCAGCTTTTTTAGCCCCTAGGATTGGATTGCTTCAGCCAAGCCGAAAGCAACTTCCGTACCGTCCAGAAAGGAGGCCTACAACCTCACCTTCCGGACCGTCGTAAGATGGCGACAGGCCACGGGCACCCTGCTGTGCCCCATCCGTCCAAAAACTGCTTCAGCGGGAACGTCAGTCGTCCTTCAGCCACTGACACCCACGCAGCCACGGTGAGACATTGGACAGGTGGTGGGCATGGGGCAGCATGCCGTATTTACGAAGTCCTCACCCCCCCCCCTTATCCCCGCATTTCCTGCTCATCACAGGGCTCCAAGACCGCAGTCAACGGAGAGATCCGCTTAAAATCCGTTCTCTTCATCATGGCGCTCCTAGCCGCCATCCTGGCCATGGGAATAGGAGTCCATGACGCCTCCATGTTCCCCTTTTTCTCGACCTTGAAGGCCTCCGAGCCCCCAAGTTCTTCGACTATGGCAACTGCCTACGGCCTCCCCGAGGTTCAGCAGGGCGATGAAGCGAACGTCATGAATAAGGGTCACGAGGCCGCCTCCATGCCCCCCACTTCTTCGACTTTGGCAACCGCCTACAGCCTCTCCAATGTTCAGCAGGGCGATGAAATGAACCTCACTGAAAAGGGTCACAAGGCCGCCTACGGCCTCTCCGAGGCTTAGCCGGGCAATGAAGCGAGCGTCATCGATAAGGCTGCCTTCATGCATCCCTTCTCGAACACAATGACAGCTACTGCCTCTCCCAGAAGCGCAGTCGCCACATCTGGCCCTGAGCTAACCTCGACCTCTACTTTGAGGTCTGAGACGACTGACACGATGACGGCCAACACGATTATTTCCGACATGTTGACGACAGACAAGATGATGGCGGCCGCCTCTTTCATCTCTGTAGCATTTATTGACACACTGACGGTGGCTGCCCCTTCCACCACAACTATTACAGCTCCTGATAGTGTCGACAACTATGACTCTCTTCCATCTTTCAAGTCAACGGTGGAGTTGAGCAATCTGAAGGAAGCTGCCCTCACTCACTTCTCCGTCGACTCTTTCAAGGTGAGAAAATGCATGGAGAAGTAGGTTTTGCACGAGTTAAAGTAATGGGCCGGAGAACTTGGACTGCTTTGCTCAGAATTTAGTTCTGCCATGTCTGTGCTTGTCGTTTTGGTCACATCTTGATTCTGTCCGAGAGTTTTGACATATTGTCACTGCTCCCTACTTCTAATTCGTGACTCGCTACGCTTGCGCACGTCACAGGGCTCGGGCGTGTCCATTCCAGGCCCGTTGCTCCGAGGCAATTTCGTTCATGCCCCTCATTCTTTCGAGAACATCACGAGGTGAGACGCCATGAGGAGCGAAGCGAGTCTCGAGCTATTGAAGGGCGCTGTGTAGCTTTAGTGTCAGCATCGACGTCATCATCGCCGCTGCAAATTTGTAAATCTTTAACCCCGGATTTGTTTCGCAGCACGTCAATGGGCGTGAATTTTCACTCGAGTAAAGGAAGCGGTGTTCCTGTCGGTGCCGATGGAAAGCAAGAGAGCTTCAGGCAAAAGGTGAGGCTGACGGTTGCTGCACATCATCATCAATCGTGCCTGAAATGTCTTCGAAAGTTGAAAGTTTTTGAGGCCTCGTTTCTTTTGCAAAAGATGTTGGACCCACGAGACTCACCCCTCCTTGCTCGCTGTTCGCTTGTTTCGCGCAGATTCATGAGGGCGTTCTCGCCAGTACAAAGAATGTAGACTCTGACTCTTTCTGCAACCTTCTCGACCCAAGTGAAAAGCACGACTTGAACAAATATGATGCAGATGAAACAGACGCGAGGTGCTCGGAGACGGCGGCCTGGGCCCTGGGCCAACACGTCCTCTCCACCCCCATGTGCTCTCCCCACCTGCCTCAAAACGTGCAAGCTCTCCCTAGGCCGCAAAGGCAGAAGCCAGATCTAAAGTACACTCTTGAATCGAGCGTGGTCGTGAGCCAGAACTTCCGCTCTGTCTCTAAATTTGAATTTAACGACGCCCAAGCTGGGAACAAGGTGAGAGGAGAGGGGGGACGAGCGCAGCGAGAATGCATAAAATGGTTCGGGGTTGAAATTCGAGATTGTGAAAATTGAAGTATTAACTACAGATTTGCGTTTTTGAGGACACAACGTTGAAGGGGTCAGCTCTCACGCCTTCACCACGCTCCTCCGTCGCCTCGAAGCAGGGCGGAACCTCTGTGGGCAGTGATCAAGTTGAAGAGGTAGCGGAGTGGGAGCATTTTTGTGCTTCCCTTCCATCCCTTATTTACCTTCTTCCCATCGCTGCGGACGTCGTTCTCGGTGGTGAACTGATCCAGGTGGTGGTGGTGATCGGCCTCGTCGCCGTCATAGCCGCCGTGGCCTCCGCTAGCTGCAACTTGAAGGTGAGCGTTGAACGGCAACGATTACGTTCCAAGAAGTAAAAATCTCACACTAGAACCCTAAAAAACAAAACTTGCGCTTATGCAGAAGCTGCCCTGCTCAGCAGCGATAGGCATCAGAAGCCCAGGCTCCTTGTTTTCCGAATTCAACCCGTCATGTGGAACGTTGAGAAAGCTGAGCGGAATCTCTTCCCATCGCTGATTCCCCCCACTTGCCGGCCGTCTCTTCCTGTTGGTCCTCGTGACCTCGGTTGTGGAGACAAAGGCCGATGGACCACATCACGTATGGGATTTCAGGAACTGTGTGACAGGGCAGGATGTCGCTGACACGGGTCAGGACGAGGGCAAAATCGCCAGTCCCATGAATGTGAGTTTTGGATGTCTCCTTTCGTGGCTCATCATAATTTGCTCTTTGCTCAACATGTATCTAACTTGACAACACTGCTTCTGCATTTCAGGGTCCCACATGTTCTGCCGCCGGGATTTCCCTTGACGGAAACGACGACTACGTCAACGTAGAGACCTTCCAGTTTGGCGGGGCCACCTCTTTTGAGGTTTTAGTCAAGTATGACAGCTTCATCGCGGGTAGTCGTATCTTTGACTTTGGCAATGGAGAGAGCAGCGACAATGTCCCCGTGTCCGCCGTGTCCGCGCGGGGATCGTCGTCTGATATCGGGTGGGCTATTCTCCAGGGAACCCAGGAAGAGTTAACGTTTAAGGGCCTCGCCACGAGCAACTTCGACTCCTCCACCTGGACGCACGTGGTCGCCACGGTTTCAGGAACCACTATGAAAATCTACAAGAATGGCGTCCTCGCTGGAACCAAGACAGACGGACACGAGCCCAACGTCCTCACTCGCACCTATCACACCATCGGGGCAAATCCAAACTGGCCAGACTTTCCTGGCTACATGGACGGTACCATCGCATATGTCAAAATGTGGATTGGGGTGGAGCTGCAGCAGTCGGATGTAACCACCTTATACGAGGCTGAGGGTTGCATTGCCAGCATGTCATCCTCTGACGATGGCTCAGATGGGAACTTCTACTGCATCAATGGAGGGACTGTAGGTGGCATACCTGGGTCTTGTACCTGCACCTGCAAAGTCGGCTCTGAAGGTCCGAACTGTGCAACTGCTTCAGAATCCTGCCCTGCAGAGATAGGCTACACTGGCACTCCTCCTGACTGCATTGCTGGCCCTGTTGTTTTAGGCGGGTCTAGCACTGGGTCATTCTACGTCAATGGCGCCTGCTTTGGCACAGGCTCGGCGGATGGGACGTACAGCGCTGAGGAGGCCTGCACCTTCACCTTCAGTGACGTAGTTGGCTTTGCCGTGGGCAGGTTTGAAACACATAATAGCAACGATTATCTCACAGTCGGTGGGGTTCACTATTCTGGCACCTCAGGTCCGAGCGACGGGTCAGTCACTGCTGGTCAGGAAATGACCTGGTCTTCAGACGGCGGTTACCCGAGCAATGGCTTTGAGATTTGCACAGGCGACCCGTGCGTTGCCAGCACGTCTCCCTCTGACGATGGCTCAGATGGGAACTTCTACTGCATCAACGGCGGGACTGCAGGTGGACTACCTGGGTCCTGTACCTGCGCCTCCTGCAACACGGGCTTTGGCGGCTCTAGCTGTGAGCTACTTGCCTGCGTTGCCAGCACGTCACCCTCTGACGATGGCTCAGACGGAAACTTCTACTGCATCAATGGTGGGACTGTAGGTGGATTAGCTGGGTCTTGTACCTGCTCCTGCATCAGTAGCAGAGGATCTAGCTGTGAAATTGCAGGGGGTGTGCTCTATGCTAACGACCACCCAGTCCTATTTAACTTCATCAGTAATGGTGTGGCTACCGAGGGAACCACAGCTTATTGCCCCTGTGCACAAGGCAACAACATCGTTGATGATGGCGATAGTGTAGTTGTAGGTATAGGGACTTTCTCAGGTGAACCTTATGCCTGGTCTACCACCACAGTGTATTACACCAATGGGATCTTCTTCTCGTTAGTATGCTCGGGCGCTGTCCACAGTTGCGTCCTCGACGGATCAAACACTCGCAGGATAATGTGGATAGAAGGCACAGGTGGAGGTACAATAAGACTTTCAGGTTTCCAGTTTAAAGACGGTAATAGTAATTATGGGGGGGGCTTGCATATTGAATCTTCTGCTCTCGTATCCCTCGTAGGATGTAAACTATCATCAAACCAAGCCACTGGTGGTGGGGGTATTTATGCAGAAGGCAGTGGTACGACGGTGAACCTTTACTCGACAAGCTTCGTTGGGAATTCAGCTAACTGGGGCGGCGATATCTACGTAAACGACGGTGGGTCCATCACTGTTCATTCTACCTGCCCACCAGACTGGAGTGGCACACCAGCGGCTGGCTCTGACTTGGATACCTTCAGCGCTGGTAGTACTCTATCAGGAACGACCAAGAGCTTCGATACGGGGTGAGTTCAATAACGCAGATGACGAAACCTCCAGCACACCCACATCACACATCATCATCCCTTCACTTATTCTAACCCTCCACAACCTTTCACCAACTCCCTCCCAATCCCCACCCATCCTCCTACACAAGAACTTGTGGCATATGTTCACTAGGTAGCAGCGTCTCCCCAGCCGCTTCAACTTATTCTTCATTGTCATGTCAGGAGTGTGTGGCAGGAAAATACGGCCCCGGAACAGGCTGGGGCTGTTTGGAATGCGCCTCTGGAACGCACTCTCTAGCTTTAGCTGCGCAGTGTACTTCTTGCGAAGCTGGAAAGAGCTCGTCCCCCGGCTCTTCCTCATGTGAAGATTGCACGGCTGGAGAGTACGGCAGTGGCGGTCCATGCGCCACTTGCCCCCAAGGGAAATACTCCCCCCCCGCCTCTACCTCGTGTACTACATGCCAGGTTGGAAGGTATGCTGGAGCCGGACAGGGAGCATGTACCAAATGCGGCCAAGGAAAGTACCTCGACTTCACCGGAGCCGTCTCTGAGACTCAGTGCAAGGTGTGCGCCAAGGGGAAGTACAACGACATTCCTGGCCTTGGCACGGACTGCCCCGACTGCCAGAAAGGAAAGTTCGCCGCCGCGACTGGCTACAACCAGTGCGAGGACTGCACCACCGGAACCTACACTTCAGAATTGGGCTCGGAGAGATGTACCCAGTGCAAAAAGGGCAAGCATGCCGACGAAAAGGGCCTGGAAAATTGTTTGGAGTGCGCGCTTGGCTCAATCTCAGACTACGAAGGAGCAGTTGTCTGTGCGGCTTGTGTGGCTGGAAAATACGGTAACGTGGAAGCAACAGCCTGCAACACATGTATCACGGGCACTTACTCTGATGGGGGCGCGGGCTCTTCTGACCAATGCAATCCGTGTGAAGACGGGTTCTATTCCAACAATCCTTCTGGGGCTGGGTTTTGCCTTGCCTGTGATGCTGGCAAGCACTCGTCCGAAGATAAGACTGAATGTCTTTTCTGCCCCGCAGGAAAGATGTCTGGTGTTGCAGCCGGAGAGTGTGTCGACTGCGACGTTGGCAAGTTTGCTGAGGGCGAGGGCAACGACTCTTGCCTATTTTGCGACGACGATGAATTCATCCGAGGTGAGAAGTTTGGGAAGATAAAAAAAAGGCTTACAAGAGGATGATGATGATGTTTGAAATGGATTTCCCTCCCTGTTACTTCCGCTCCCATCTCTAACATTTTCGCAGGCTCAACTACGAATACGACTGGTACGGCAACCTCCTCTGGCTGCATCTGTAATGCAGGTCAGTACGAAGATCACAACACGAAGAGATGCGAAAGTGTCGTTGAGGGCGTGCATGAAGACACCCAGGGTATGAGCGTCTCGAACTTGAAGCTGAAGAAGGGGTTCTGGCGAACTTAGAACACGTCCTTTGCGGTTCTTCCATGCCTCGGCGAGCACCACTGTGCTGGCGGAGCTGACATGGAAACTAGATGCGAGGATGGATATGAAGGGCCGTTGTGCGCGGTCTGCAGCAAGGGCTATGCGGGAGTAGGCGCAGGGCCGGACCTTGTCTGTAACATGTGCACTGGCAGCGCCACTAAGACGATCATGGCCGTCGGCATTGGCATGGGAGTGGCCGTGTTGCTATTCGTAGCCTGGTGCTTCAATAACGCTAAGGGCGGCGGGAGCATTGAGGGCCTCGGAGAACGCTGAAAATCAGGGAGGTCGAGCTCGGGGGCTAAGCGAAAGCGCCCTCGCCAGGAAAGAAGCGATCATGGCAGTCGTTGCGAAAATTCAGCCGTACTCGAAGATTTTCTTGTCCTACTTCCAGGTCGCCGGAGGATTGAGGTGAGAAAGAGGAACAAATCGACGAGTTACATTTTACGATACATTACCCATGCCGCCTCTCCTTTCCACTACCTCCACCCATATCATCTTCACCTCTAACACGCTCGCCTCGCTCTCCGCTCATCGCAGCTTTGCGTTCAGCCTACGAATGCCACCAATGTTCTCAAACTTCATGAACACAATCAGGGGAGCCGTCTCTCTTGACATCGTGTCTTTCATGCCTATCGGTTGCATAACTTCCAGCAGCAACTACCACTACAAGATGCTCTCCTCCACGTTCGTTCCGTTCGCGATTGGTTGCCTCATGATCTTCGCTTACAAGACGCTCTCTCAAAGTAACACTAGCGCTGCGTCGAAGGAGCTCGCCAACAAGATCTTTGGCGTTTTCCTCACGCTGTCCTTCCTCATCCTGCCCTCCACCTCCGTCATGGTCTTTTCCAACTTTGCGTGCCAAGATTTCGACGAGGGCTTCGGCAGCTACCTAAAGGTAGACTACAGCATCGACTGCAACGGGACCGAACACAAGGTCTTCAGTTTATACGCGATGGCGATGATCTGTGTGTACCCCATTGGCGTCCCGCTGATGTACTACTTGCTTTTGAGGCGAGAAAGGGCAATGCTCGACCCCGGGCAGAGGAAGTCCACGTTTGAGCTAGGCAGTGAGGAGAAGGGACTGGAGAAGGCCTTGAAGGTCAGGCATGAGCTCGAGGAGGCCCACCCAGAGATCAAGAGGCTAGAGTTCCTTTACAAGAATTACGAGCCTCAAACCTACGACTTCGAGGTCTTCGAGACGCTGCGCAAGCTCATGTTGACCGGCGGCCTCGTGTTCCTGAAGCCTGGAACAGGAGCGCAGATCGTAATTGCGATGTTGATGTGTATGGCAGCAATGAAGGTTTACGCCGCCAAGAGACCCTTCATTGACCCCGATATCGACACCTTGAGCGAGGCCGCACAATATCAGTTATATTTCGTTATGTTCTCAGCGTTGCTAATGCGCGTTAATCTGGATGGCGAGAGCTTGCAAGACCAGAAGGCGATGGACTACATGATGCTGGCCATTCAGGGGTTGGCTCCAGCGACCATGATACTAAGTAAGCTAGTCGGCATTTGCCAAGGCAACGTCAAGGAAAAATTCAAGGAGGCGGCGAGGGCGTCGGCTGAAGAGTATGGAGGTGGCGGTGCTAACAACCTGCTCAAGCTCGGAGACAGCGTGAAGGATCTGAAAGGCGAGTTCGGGGGGGATGACGACGAAGAACTCGGGAAGGGCGGAGAAGGAGGTGGAGCCTACGAGATGTCCTACATTGGCGAGGGCAAGAAGAAGGGAGCGAAAACGACGACGACTCCAACAATGACTGGCGTTGGAATGGAAGCCGCAAATCCTTTGACCGCAAAGAAGGGCTTTCAGCTCAACAGGCCCCAAGGTACAAGCAGCAGGGTAAGCCAAGGAGGCCAAGGCGGAGGGGCTCAAGTCCTTGAAGCCAAAGGTGGCTTATTGGCTATACGCAAATCTAGTAAGGGGGCCTCCGCACAGCTCTAATCGCAGAGATAGACAAGACGCAAACAAGATTGGTGTACGAAATGGATTTAATTAACATACCCTTGAGTAGACAACGCGTAAAAGTGTTAATACTTAGGGATGAGACTTTAGCACCTGAACAACTACAACCACCGAGGGTTCTGAAATTACGCAAAAGACTAAACAGATTACAAACAGACAACAAAGCGAAACTACTCTTGGTGAGCGTAGTAGTTAATTCACTGGATTTCCACCATTATTTAAAAACGCAACCCTCCCCCAAGTTGAGATTGTGGGGATTGTGGAGAGAGAAGTGAGAGGGGGGGGATGATATAGGGGTGGGGGTGAGAGGGGGGTGAGAGAGGGACAAGTAAGGGCGTAGAAAAGGGAGGAAAGGACAACTCAACTCTTTCTTGAATGAAATATATGCATTGTTTTATGTATTATTTAATCCCCAGAAGTCGACGAGCCAAGTCGACGTTAAATTCGAGGAAAATAACAACGCGACCTTCGAAGAGGAAAACAACATCGTCGAAGTGTAACGAAAACTAAGATAAGAAGGGGGGGTTGTTATGTTGTTGTTGTAAAAAAAAACGTTGAATTATATGCCAGGTACAATCTTTGTTTGTATGTAGTTCGTTAAAATGTTCCTCTCCCTTCTCCACGTTCCCTTACTAATTTTGTTAGTATATTATTTGTTCCCAATTTCCGAACCCCAGACTTTCCCATAACCCTTCCTTCTCAAATCCCCTGTAGCTGATTAAAAGTTCCTCCCCCTCCTCAACGTCCCTAACCGTCACCGAAACCCCATCAATTTCTTTCACATTCGATTCGTCAGAATTATTCAACAAAGAAGTCTTCCCCAAGTCCAAGCCTACGTAAACTTTGCCTTCTTCGTCCCGAGAAGTGTAAGCCCATATCATGACGGAGCAGGAGAAGGAGGAGGGAAGGTTGAGGAGAAATGACCTGTAACGGAAGGGGTTGTAAAATTCGGCGTAAGGACCGGTTCGGATTATGACGGTTCCCGCGGCTGCGAAGGGGCGTTCGTTTGTTAGAGGGTTTCAGGGTTTGTTCTCCCCCCAGCCTTAAAATAAAAGTTTTACATCCTTTTTTTATCTCTCACCTATATCCTGCTTCGCGAAAACTCCTCGTCCGCTTCTAGGTGTCTGCTTGACTTCAACATCAACGATGAAAGCCGGCGCTGAGATGTCACCGTCTGGGAAAAGTGAGTAAAGTTCGGAGAGGCCTGAGCTAGCGGCGTAGGCACCTCGTAGGAACATCCAGTCGGATAGGGAAGGGATAGGAATGTCTAAAAAGGGACGTGTTAGAAACCGACCCCACCCCGCGGAATTTTAAATCAAATCCCTCCGTACGTTGGGTTCCCCCCCCCCCCCTTCTCACCTCCCGACTCGTAAATAACATTGCGGCACCCGCGAAGTTCCCAAAGGTCACCCATTAACCATCCGTCTCCTAGGATCTCCTCCTCTGATAAATCCTCTGAGTCATTCGATTCATCTGAGGACTCGGGAGAGCCGCGTACCATGCCCATCATCTGACCCTCCCACTTCCCCAAACCCATATAGTTCCAAGCGTACGCCTCGTATTTGGTGTAGTCTACGAGGATCTCGTCCCCTGGTAAAATATCTTTTAAGGCTACGCCGCTTTCCGCCCCTTCCGCATTGGGAGAGGGGGAGTTATTGACGAGGCTTTGGAAACCAAGGTCGAGTAAAATTAAAGGCTTTCCTAAGTATTCCATAGTGTACGACCAACGAGTTACCTCGCAGGCCAGATTCCGCGGAAGGGCGAGGAGGAACTCCCTGTACTGCTGACTGGTATTAAAATAGCCAGTGTAGATCTCATCCGATAGACTTTTAATGCGGTCGCCCTTCTTGTACGCGACGGTCGCGAACAATCCCCTGCCTCGGCCGGGGGACTGAATTGCTTCCACACCTGTTAAGCCTGCGATTTCTGCAAGGTTACCGCTGTGCATAACATCGTTTCCGACCGAGGATCCCATAACTCCGTAGTAAACGGCACGAATGTACGCCCAGTCTGAGGGACGAGGGATGGGGAGGTCTCCCGAATCGAAGAGGATCTTCTGACAGTCGTAGCACTTCGAGAATTAGAGGATTTTGGGATGCGGGTGGGGGGGGGGGGGGTGGGTGAGGGGTAGGGTTAGTATTTTTTGAGGCAAATGTTCAACGCAAAAACCCTCGTAACAGGACCGTAAAAAATGTATGGCCACACTTCTCAAACAACCAGAACCTCGCGCTGATTGTTGTAGACCACTATACTCAGCATAGCGGTCTACAACACACTCAATGTTCTACTCACCTCCCACAGCTCTTGAACGAGCCACTGCCCCTTCAAAATTCCGACAACAGCTGATGATCCGGATGATTTACTCCTCCCTCTGTTGCCTGCGAGGGATGGGAAAAGAGGTACCGAACCAGAAGTAACCGGCTTTTGTGTGCACTCTTTGAGGTATTCGCTGAGGTAATATAAATGAGCCACGCACAAACACAGCACGCACGCCACCACCACGCAGCGGAGAGAGACGCTCTCGAATCTCTGCATGAGCATTGTCTTTTTCATCGTCGAAGCTGGAAGGAAGGATTAGATTTTATTATTGTATCGCACAGCTCAAATCGCGTGATTAAGTTTTTAGGGGCATCTTCAGCTGGCAATCCTGCAACTATTTGCTGTCATTCTTGGCGGTCGATTTACAATGATATGAGGTTGTCAAAGTAATCTCAACGGTGCAGCAAGGAGAACTAAAAAGGAAAGTAGATTTATTCGAGTTTCCGTACCGCATACGTTTGACGAATTTCAGTATGGCCGAAAGTTGTGATTAGTCATAGCTGAGGTCGCAAGGGAGGACAGTGCGGCACTCACTTTGCGAATAGGATCGGTTTGAAGATTTGACAGGCAATTGACAGTCTCCAAATTTGTAGATTTGACATCTGCGATCATTCAGCCCCAACGAAAGTCGTCACGCTCTACCATTTTTACAGTTGACAAGTACAGTACTAAGCATTCCTCTCGTCCTACTCAACAACGCATCGCTGCGTTGATGGCCATCGAGGACGAGTTCACTATTGAGATCCCCAACGCCGAGGCCGACAAGATTCTTAGTGTCGAGGACGCCGTGAAGTACATCGCCGCACCCCCCCAGGCCAAGTAGGAAAGGCAGGGGTTTCTTAGCAGGTCAACAGAGTAAAGTATTTGGTTGAATTTTTAAAGCACAAATATTATTAACTTTTTAGTAGAGGATCTCCCCGTAGAACCCTACTCTTCCATGCCATCCGCTCCAATTCTCGAGCTCGTGCAGTGTTCGGCAAGTGGATGGTGGATGAGGTGGCCCAGCAGAATCGGATCGGATAGCATCTGTCTACCTAATGCACCACTCATCCCCCGCATCTGCAGCGAAGGAAATCAACCGGCAGGCTTGGTAATTGTCTAACTGTAAGCCGCAGATTCCGTAAAGGAGAGCTGTAGCGAGCACCCGGCACGCTACTAAGTCAACATGGTATCTATCGTCTTGGCGCACAAACCTACCGAGGCATTTGAGGTACGAGAGCTCCTTGTTCAAGATGGCAATATTGCTGTGGTGGACGACTACAGCAACGCCATCGTCAAGCACAATTACTTCGTGACGAGCTTCGATCTCTGGGAGGTTAGATGGTGTCCTGTGGCCGATTCCCTGTGATGGATGGAGACCGAGTGAAGAGTACTCCTCTGACGGAACATTCTCTTCTGCAGTGCTGAATTCAGGATGCTCGTGGATACAATCCCAACGTTTCGCAACAGCACCGCACTCATTGCTCGGGTGGATCCGTACTCTTATTCCTATAGGAATATAATTTCCCGACGATATGAAAGCCAACGGATTGGAGAGAAAGCCAAAGTAGCTCCTTGACCTCAGCCGGTCAAGGATGGCCGATGAAGTGGTCCGCCAGAAGACGCAGACATAGCTCGCTCTAGCGACGTCGTTAGGATTGAGCAATGTGAAGATGAAGCGGAGCACTTCTTCCGGTATGCGATGGATTTTCATGTCGTGAAGGTCACGAGAAATGTCTCGAGTGATTTTAGAAGTTTGCAGATTGTAGAAGTAGAAAGGGTCACCAGAGTCGATTTGAAAATTGAAAGCTCCCAAGCAGGCTAGGGAAGGAGAGGACGATGTCGAAGCGTTGGAGATTTGAACCACGCAAAGCAGGAACGAGAGTTGAGTTGAGGAAAATGCAAGCATCAAGTCTCTGACAAACTATTTTCGCAAGCAAGGATTTCTAGGTGCGAACGATCGTGCTAGCATATTATTGACCAACTTCGCGCAGTTTCCATCCAACACGACACCTCTCAAATAAACCAATCGTTCTCTTCGAAATACGTTATTAGAATAAAAATACAACTTTCATCTCAAGATTGAATTGCTTCATCATCTGTCTTGCTAACCCAGTGAACATCTTCGCTCGAGCAGCATGCATTCGTGCCAGCCGCCGCTGCACAATTACTACCGTCTCCTCGGTTCTCAACGGTTCACCTCAAGCGGCGATAAGGGGAAAAGAATTGTCGTACTAGGCACGGGCTGGGGAGGTAAGCTTTCGCATTCATTTCCACCCTCGTCGCTTCGCTTCCCCTGCTAACCCTTTACCCTCGGAAGGCTTCAACCTCGCCCAAAACCTCCCCACGGACACCAACCTCTCCGTGATCCCCCCCTCCAACCACTTCGTCTTCACCCCTCTGCTCCCCTCAACGGCAGTGGGCACCCTCGAATTCAGAGCCATTCAAGAATGCGTCCGATCCCTCCCCTCCGTCTCTAACTTCTACCAAGGTGAGAGGCCGGAATTCGCGAGCTAAGAAGAAGCGTTCACCGGTCATTCGACCTTTCTAACGTTATAATCGAGGCCGGGAATCGCGAGCTAAGAAGGAGCGTTCACCGGACATTCGACCTTTCTAACGTTATAATCGCCCCTTCTTCTTCCCTATCTCAGCCAAAGCGATCTCAATCGACTTTGAAGAAAAAACCATCCTTTGCCGCGACATATGGGACCACACCGACGCCAAGCCTTCCACCTTCACCGTCCCCTACGACTCTCTCGTCCCCTCAATGGGCGTAAAAACCAACACCTTCTCCACCCCCAACGTCTCCTCCCGCGAAGGCAAAGAAGTCTTCTTCCTTAAACACCTCCACCACGCCCGTTCAATCCGCAACAGAACCCTAGAAATGTTCGAGATAGCCGCCCTACCCTCCACCTCTGACGGCGAGAAAAGGCGCCTTTTAAGCTTCGTTATAGTAGGCGGAGGTCCAAAGTCCTGCGAGTACGCATCTGAACTACACGATTTTCTCACGAGGGATCTGGCGACTTTGTACCCTGATCTTTTACCTTACGTGAGGGTGACGTTAGTTGAGGCTTCTAATCATCTTTTGGGGCCTTTTGAGTCTTCTCTGAGGTCTTACGTTTTGGGTTTATTTAAGTCGAGAGGTGAGGATCGAAAAAATGATAATATCCTTCAGAGGTCTCGGCCTCTTGGGATGCGGGGGGGGGTTGACCGACCGAATATTTTTCTAACCTCGTTTCAAACCCCCCTTCGCTTTCGTGCCGTTCTCAAAAACCGGACATCTCCGTGAAAATCGACACCGCCGTCCTCTCCGTCGAAATCTTCACCGACCCTTCCTACGGTTTCGAAGCATCCAAGGCCATCCTAAGTTCTGGTGAATCATTAGAATTCGGCACGATGATATGGTCCGCGGGCCTCAAGCCCGTCCGTTTAACCGACGCCCTCTCAATCCCCAAAACCCCCGCCGGTAGAATATTAACCTTATCCCAATTGCTTTAGCACCTCGCACTCCCCCGGCGCTGCCAGCTCTGCGCCGCCAGCTCTGCGCCGCCAGCTCTGCGCCGCCAGCTCTGCGCCGCCAGCTCTGCGCCGCCAGCTCTGCGCCGCCAGCTCTGCGCCGCCAGCTCTGCGCCGCCAGCTCTGCGCCGCCAGCTCTGCGCCGCCAGTAGTCAGTGAGGTCACGAGGGCGACGTGCGGTTTCGAGGATTGCGATTGGGGTCGTGGGAATCTATTTAGGAGGCCGCGGCGAGGCAGTTCCTGCCGGCTGTCTAGAGCGGCTGCCTTGTTCGACAGCAGATCTGCCTGGACCTCAAAGATGCTCGTCTGCTCCTGCAGAAGCTGGCCCTGCTCCGAGTGACAGGCGACGTGCAGCATCCTAGTTCCGAGATAGACTGCAAGGTCGAAGACCACGACCATAACTTCGCCTCCCTCGCCGAGCTCGACGCACTCGCCCTCTTCCCCCCCGATGCTGATGCAGAGCTTCGCACAGTTCCTAGGAGTCGGCCCAAGGACAACTGGAACGTTCATGAAGCCATCGAGCGAGAGGAGGGACGGTACGGTGTTGACGCTGTCGAAGGCGTCGAAGTTACTCAGTGAAACATCGAAATGCTCCAAGTTCGAGTGGACGTCGTCAACCAGTCTGCCGCCGTTGACGTTGAGGACATCCCCGTTCGAGGGGAACCAAATGTCCAAGGAGTGTTCCAAGGTTTCAGTCCGCGCAGGGCTGAAGACTGAATAACAAATCTCGTAGGGTTGCGACGTTTGGAGCGGCGGCGGAACGGACTGCAGAGCGGAAAAGAACGAGCAGGGTTAGGAATGTGAGGACGTGCAAGTTGTAGTAGTAAGGTGGGTTGTGTCGTGTACCTCCCCCTTTGTGTACTGCTCCGCTTCTCGCAGTGTCGTTGCCGAGAGTCGCCCCACCCTGCAGTTATCTTGCAACAAGCACGTCGACGTCACGAGGACTGGGAGCGGAGCTGTTTTGCCCAGGAAGGCATTCAACATGTCTCGTGAAGGGTGGAGATATTCGAGTTGACGACCCAGTGGACCCAGTTGACGACCCAGTGGATCCCGGGGGCGGCATGGATTAGCGCGGTAGATAACACCAGTAGCAGGGAAGTGACGACGAGGATCCCTCCCGTAGGCGCGAGCAGGGGAATCATCCCAATCTTTTGCATTCAGGAGAATTTCTCCTGATAAAGAGAGCAGGCCAAAATTTCAATATTTCACCAACAGTTGCTCGAAAATAAGTTTTTATTCGATCCTTACCACTAACAAACTACCTAGACTCCGCAATCTCCTCATCAAACCCCCCAAACCCACCGTAAACTTCTTATATCCCTCTAAACTTGGCAGGCAGGTTTCACCCCCCCGCAACAAACTTCATCATGTCCAGCCCCCTACACGAGGCCGCTGAGACCGAAATGACCGAGATGAAGAGCAACCCCCTTCACTTGCCCCTCTTCAAGGGTTCCTTTAAACCGTCGGCGTCCCTGATATTCTTCAAGACATCCTTAACCCGTTTGGGACGGGTTAGGAAGGCAACCGACCAAGAGGGCGACTCCGAGCGGGAGAAAGAGGCGCGGGTCGCAAGGCCCTTGGTCTGGATGCTTGTTACTATGGAATTCGGCTTTTTTGTGTTGACAGCAGTATGTGCTTCCTCTGTAATGGATGTCGATGACGGCGATTCCGAAGGTGAGATTCTTCCTGATAATAATACCAAGACCCACCCTACCTAACACTTCTCGTTGCCAGACAAATCCTCAAGAAGCGTCTTCGAGAAGCTCGATACCAACGAGCTTAGATCCTACATCTCTTTAGCAGCTATACCTTTCATGCGACTCTTCAGCTTCTGCATCATATTGGCGAATTCGTCCCTGGAATTCAGGTGAGAGTGTGCGAGGAGTGGTGTGCGTACTGAATGTTGTCGTACACCGCCGATACCTCCGTACATAACGTCGCTGCTACCATTTTTGCTGTTTTTAACGCCATGGACGCCCCTTGCTTTGCGACTCGCTACGCTCGTCGCAGCCTGCCCGAGTCAGTTGCGATAGGACTTCTGTGTGTTGGGAACTTCATCAGGCTTATTTTCAAGTCCACTAAAGAAGGCGACGTCGATAGGACCGACGTCATCAATCCGCGGGCGAGAAAAGTTATCGCGTTCATTGCGGATGTGGTGTTCTTTCTCTTGTTCGCCTATGTTAGGCGAAGAGTCTCGAATGAACTGAGGTGAGGAGAGGAAGTTTTGTCCCGTTAAAAATCAAATCCTGACCCGACCTATCATTCACAGCCACAAGGAGAAAGAAAACTTTGTCTACAACCTCCTTCCCACCACGCTGGTAGGAACATTCGTTCCTTTGGCCTACTTGATCTCCGAAACATTTTCTTGCTGGGGCAACTTTCAAAGTTATAACTTCACCGAAATATGTCACGACAAATTTGTCTGCAACGACGCCATGGCGAACGGCTTTCTCGGAGCCGGCTTTTTATACCTCGTACTTAAGCCCTTCTACCTCAAGAGCATGACCATGGTCAACATCGTAGGATTCAACTTCCCCTGCTTCAGGACTTATGCGCAGGTCATCGTTTTCGGGTTAGCGTCCTTCTGGGCATTATTCCTATTTTCAACATCCAACGAAATCGCCGCCAATACTTTTGTCCCTGGCGATCGAGACAAGAACATAGAATACTACTTCGAGGACGATTCGTCAAGGACCACAGACTTTTTGTATCTCAGCCTAACTCTGGCGCAGTGGAAGTTTGTAGCCTCTTCCTTCATCAATCTCACATTTTTCCTCCTAATAATTTCTGCCGCATTTCCTATGCCCGACAAAAAGCAGAAACAACAGGCCGGGGAAGAAACCACAGACGAAAGCGCTGCCCGCCAAGAGGAAAATAGGTTCAAGCTCTCCCGTTACCTCCGAAGTAAGCTGAAAACGCTGAGACCATACGAGCTTGCCCCGTTCTACCGATATGCAGCTTTGGTCGGGCTCTTTGTTACGTGCCGGTTGTTAGCCCTAGAGGTCATTCATCGCCGGACGATGTTTCAAAGGAGTTGGGAGGTTCTCAACTATTATAGAGACGAGTGTGAGCACATGGACAGCAATCAGGAAATACATTGCAAAGATGGCGATGAATTTGTAACGAATAGTCGCGACGAACCCTACAGCAATTATTTGTGTCAAAGCGATCTCGATCCTACTAAGCCGCACGAACCCTACTTCACCTGCGGAGAATTATGGACTGAAGAAAATTGTGGTACCAAGCTTGATGGTTTCGCTGTTGACGAGCAAAGCGGTGAAATCGAGTTTTACTTCTCTCGTACGGTAAGGAATTATTCGTGACACTTACTGGCCCGCATTTCTAACGCATCAATCTGAATTTTTGCAGGGAAACTGTTTGACACCAGATTACTTCTATTACAAGAACACAATGAAGCTGGTCTTCACCAACGCCACAATGAACTTTGTGGCGCTGATTTACTTAAGCATATTAAGCTTTTCACGGCCAAAAGCGACGACGCACAAATTCACAAATTGCGTCTTCATAGGCTTCATGATTTTTAGTCACGCCTGCCTTATTTACTGTACAAATATCGTAATCACAGAAGATCAAAGGAGTCTTGTAGTCAACGGCAATTTATTCTTAGCGACCTACTCCTTCATAAACTTTATCATCTGCTTCTTTGTCATGAGGCGATGTCGAAGATATTTTGCCACATACTCCAATAGCGAAATCAACTTTCACTATCAAAAGATGTTGGAAGTGTTCTTGGCGGCGTTTCCGACGGCATCATTTCTTTACCTCGAGGCTCAAAATTGCAGCAAGTGGGGCAGTCCAAGCTCAGTAGAATGCACTCTGCTGGCAGAAGCTAATTTCGCGGTTGTTGGAAACATTGTGATGGGCGCTGTTTTCTACGCATTCTTCAATTTCTCGTTTAAGAAACTCAAACTAGAAGATTTTCTCCGAGTCTCCGAAAACATTCAAGGCTGCGATGATATATGTAGGTTTTGCCTTATGGGCCTCCTTCACTTTACCGCCATGATCGTCTTTGGCTTTCGACCGCGCGACGCAGAACCGAGCAATGGACAGTTTGCTCTCTCTAGTTTCCTTTATAATGGTGAGTGTTATGTTTAATTTTAGATGCGTTCTCCTTCTAACCCTTCACAGAGTTCTCCGCCGTAGCTCTGAACTTTTTTGCTCCCTTCGTTCCGGTCCTTTGGCTACTCCTAACTTTGCTATACTACACCAAGCTTGGGCACGACGAAATAATCGAGGCAACGGTGGGCGAGGAACACGAGGATATCACCATAACATGTTCCTACCGCTTATGGACTTGGTTCAACACAAACACAAACTGGATACTAGTCAAACTCAGAGTGCCAGCAGGCGAAATGAGGCTATCGCCCTTTCTCCAATGGATCTTCGCTCTAATAGGGATTTGCACAGCCGTGCCATTTTTGCTCGCGAGAATATTTCAGTACTTCGACGCAAAGCTCTCTATAACTCTCTGGTCAATCTCTCTTCGGTTGTCTGGGGATTTATTCATACCTGTGATGGTGCTTTATCTGACAGTATTCCAATTTTCTGACCTCTCCACAAAAGGCGTCAAGTGGAAAGCACCTCTCACCCTCATCATATTGCTTTACATTGTCGATGCCGCTTCTTTCTACCAGCAAAAACCTGGATTTCAACAAAAGTCCGCCCGAACTGAAGACGAGGACGGCGATTCTTGGTTTGCGAGGCAGGTGGTCATCTGCACATCTGTCGTGCTACTTTTGGTCTTGATCGTAGTTCAGAAGAGGAGGTGTTACCGGCTGAGGGTGAACGAAAAGAGGATCCACCTGTTTGAGAACGTAGCGTATGTCGCTCTCTCCACATTTCCAACCCTCACGTACTTGATCTCAGAATACTTTGCATGCGCAACAAGGGTGATCAGCAAGAACTTCTCTGATTTAGAGAAACTTCAGAATGACAAAGAAACGTCACAAGAAGATGTCGTCATTGGGTTCATAGAAGACAATAAATGCGAGGGCATCCTCTATGGAATAATGCCGCTGGTTCTGATGTTAGTCTTCTCTGCAGTGGCTAGGGTGGCTTACCCGCAAGGTTCTGATGACTTGAAAATGAAAAATATCATGACCCTGAAACTATCGCCATTCCGATTGGTTCAGCTGGTCATAATATCACTGCAGAGCCTGGTGGCTGTAGTCTTTTTTGGGGTGAGGGTGGAGGCAGAGGTCGATAGCGGGATCGAGACTGCGTGCACGTACTATTTCATCTTCACACTGCTCTTTTTCATCGCCGAGGGATTCTACACGAGTTTCCTCATAAGGAAGAAGCGAGGCAGAGGAAATGACGAATTTGACGTGTCTTTCAACGAAGACGACCAGCCAACGATACGGATAAGGCATCAGTCCATGGAAGATCGCAAGAATGTGGGGTCCGAGGTTTCGATTTGGGACGGTGGGACAGGGGGTCGCTTCAAGCCCCTGGAGAAGGACAGGACGAAGAGGGGATTGGGCAACAACGCTGGCGAGGACCTCATGATGGGAGCAGGAATTATGGGCGAAACAAACATGGCTCCGGGAATGTTATAATTAAGTTTCAGGTTAATTTTTAGGATTTGGAGTGAAAGCGCGATTCAGTTCTCCATTTTTATCATCTCTATCTTCTAACTAAGCTGCAACTTTTGGGTTATGGTTATGGTTATGGTAAAGAAGTC
The DNA here is from genome assembly GCA_012489335.1 of Triparma laevis f. inornata. NCBI lineage: Eukaryota > Bolidophyceae > Parmales > Triparmaceae > Triparma > Triparma laevis. The sequence continues at coordinate 1,382 of BLQM01000437.1, read as the reverse complement.
GGAGAGACGGTTGGGGCTGGGGTTTGGGTTTGGGTTAGGGTTAAAGTATAGTGGTTTACAACAGCGTGGGCTGGTATAGTAAGATTTCTGTGAAGATTAAAAGAAATTGCAAATTCCAGGAAAATATAATATGCATTTATAAGTAGTTTAGATAAGAAAAGATGGGTAAAATAGTTTGGTAAAGTTGAATTTTTAGATTTTGACGATCGAAGAAAATCGTCATTTTAGTAAATTTTACGAAGTCCCTCAATTTTTCCAAAAAAGCGACTGCGTTAATTCAAATTCTATTTCGGATTGTATATGAAAAGGTTGTAAAAGCTGACAATGATTCAAATCCGCTTGGGTCAAAGTTAAACCTATTCAGGGAATATTGATGTCCACGTAGATTAAAGCGAAAAACCAAAGGCCCTCACACGCCTCGATGAAAGTCCCGTTGAGATAGGTCAACGTTTCAATTTCGCTTCTAAGCATCTTCACACAGTGCAGTACAAGCAAATTTTGATTCTCTGAAATTTTATGGGCTTGTTTGTTGCATAGACGAACGTTAATCTTCCTTTTAATTACGACAAAGTCTTTGCACTCCACGAGGAGAAACCTTAATCTATCTTTCATGGACGGACTTTCACAATATTGGGGTTCCCCCTTTCGCTTCGAAGTTCACAAAGTACGTCGCTTCATCTAATCTCTGGTCAATATCCAACCCTTGATTCCCCTCGCCTTACTCTGACCGCGGCCACCGCTCAAAATATCGCCTTTGTACTTGCACGCGTCAGTCCTCATTCGGAGCTTCTTGCCCAAGGCCCTCGAGGTGGTGCGTCCAAAGCCCTCCTCAGCCCAGAGCTCAGCCAAGTCCTTGAGGCTGACCCCATCTTCCAAGCTCCTGGTGTACTCGATTGGAGCTTGATCTAAGAACTGCAGCACAGGGTCTTCTGTTGACGACGGCGAGCTCTTCTCCTCGTCAGGCGACTTCTCCCCTCCTCCTTGTGCGTCGTACCTCCCCTTGGGGGGGTGTGTCTCTCGTCTCTTTGTCGTCCTCGTTCGTGTTCACTCTTGTCGCATTATTGTGTTGCTCCCTCGTTCGTGTTCACTCTTGTCGCGTTATTGTGTTGCTCCCTTGCGCGTCATTGTCGCTCTCCCTCTTGCGCGTCATTGTCGCTCTCCCTCTTGCGCGTGCTCTCCGCCGTCGTTCTCCTTCTCCCCTCCTCCGCCCTCGCCCTCCCTCCTTCCTCGTCTTCCTTTCTCACTTCCATCCTTGCTACCTTGCTCGCTTGTACCCTTATACCTATTTTACCAACTCACTTCTGTCGGCGTGCACCGCCTAGCCATCTAGCTCTCTAACTCTCGCGCGCGCTCGCTCTTCCTTGAGGGTTGTCCCCCCCGCT
>BLQM01000436.1:43259-54138 GCA_012489335.1 Triparma laevis f. inornata | reverse complement strand
GGGGGGGAGGGGGGGTGGAAATCTAATGATGCGGTGCGTTCGTGGAATGTGCGAGACAGTGGACGGCGGGTGGTGCAATTCACCAAGACAACTAACGAATACGGCATTCTCGGACAGGATCTTAACCCCTTTTACATTTTGTGTGGCACTGGCGACGAAACCGGCGCAAAAACCTCACAAGGCGGTATATATAATATAATTGTGGGGCTGAACGAGTTGGATGTGGTGGGGCGGCCGTATCTCACCTAGGTTGCCCGAGTAGATATCCAACCTCCAGCGAGGATCCCCTTGGGGTTCCAACAGATTTGCCTAGATAACATATTTCCCCACTGCTTTTAACTACCAAGGATTTTGGAACCTACCGTCAACTGCCAACTGTACCTTAGCACAGAAAAGAAATAGACGCAATTTGAGCCGTCTTTCTCTCTTTTTAACCCCCAGCCTACACCCCGTTCTCTACGAAACATTCGCCCAAACAAAACACCATGAAGGGTGGTTTGCTGGTTTTGGTCGTTTTCGCACTCCTCGCTCTAAGCGTGCGTGCCGTCGACTGGGGCGGCTGCGAGGTGCTAAACGGTAATCCCCCCGCCAACCCCGTCGTGGACCCTGCCGTCCACACCTGCGAAACGAACCAGACTGCATGCGACGGTAAGGCAGATGTTGTCTTTGTCATGGACGGCAGCGGGAGCATCACTGCGGGGAAGTACCAGGAGGCGAGGGAGTTCTTGAAGTCTTTAGCTATGAGTTTTCCCATGGACCCCGATTTGGTCAACGTGGGCTTTGTTCAGTATGCGGGTACTTCGGGGTTTAGGTAAGGGGGTGTTGTGGGCGGGTGGTTATAAAAAACTCAGGTACTAACACGTAACTCAAACTCGTACCGCAGCACCTGCGACTCTGTCTCGGGAACATGCAACGCCGATGTTTTGAACGCTTTCAAAGTCCAGACCCTGACCGGCGACGCTCCTCAAATCTGCGCAGGTGAGTCAACGCATTTTCGTCAGTATATATATATATATATACCATCACGCTCTAACTCGCTCTTCAGCCCTCGACATGGACTACCTCGGAGGCGGAACCCCTATCCTCCTCGGCCTTCAAGTCGCCCACTGCGCCCTGAAGGGCGGCCGCGACGTGCCCAAATTCATCGTCTTCATTACAGACGGTCAACCAGGCGGCGCCGACGAGCCCATCATCGCCCTCGCCGAGCAGATCCGAAACGAGTCCACGACCATTTTCGCTATCACCATCGAAGGAGGTGATGAGCCGCTCATGGCACAAATCGCAACCCCTCCAGCCTCCCAGCACGCCTTCGTCTCCACAGATTTCCCCTCGCTTTTGCAGGGCAATTTTACGAAACGGTGAGTCGAAGCGAGCGTAGCGAGCCGAGGAGTGAAGCAACGAGCTAGGAGTTCGATATTACTGTTGTAATTTTTCTGCGCTCCATCACTATCATCGCCACGCATTTCTAACAAATTAACGCCAACTCTCACGCGACTCGCTACGCTCGTCGCAGCTTCGTCGAGAACATCGAGTGCGTCCCCCCCCCCCCCAGGAATGAACCCAGATGTGAGTGCTGGTATAAGCCGGATTTGCTCGTGTGTCCTTTGGTCCAGGAGGCTTTAGATTTCGAGTGCGGCGGCGGGTACGGCAGGTGAGCAAAGTTTGGAGGGTTAGGGTTAGGGGGCTTCTGCGAGGAGCAAAGCGACGACAACGAGGTGAATTTCGCTATTCCACCACTAACACATTCCCTATGGCGCCTTGCTCGCGCTTGCTTTGCTCGCCGCAGCTTTGACTACGAGTGCACTCAGGAGCAGCAGGACGAAGAAAACAACCTCTACATAATCTTCAACATCCTCGCTTGGGTGTACAAGTTCATTTTCGTAATGTCCCTCCGCCTCCTCTTCAACTGCCACACAATCGACCTGGGCAAGCGTTCCTTCCTCTGCTTCGATTTCGTCCCCAACGCCTACCTCTTCCTTTTCGTAGTTAACTTGGGCCTGGTCTTAGCAACCTATTTGAGTCGGTGTTACGCCCCCGTCTGGGCCGTTTTCTTCATCATCTTCCTCCATATCGACATCGTGGTGTGTTTAGCTGACAGGTACATGAATATAAAGCGAAAGGCGCCGCCACCGGTTGCGCCTCCTCGTTCTAATTTGGAGCTCTTCGCGTACACCAATAACAAGAAGAGCTGGAAGGAGAAGGCCTACAACACCGTTGAGTTGAGGGGGGCGAAGAAGGCAGAGAGCAAGCTCGCCAGCGGCAAGAAGAGGTACGAGAAGGCACAGGCGCAAAGGAAGGAGAGTATCAAGAAGAAGGGTTTCAGCATGAAGGGTGCGGGATTGATTTAATAATGTTGAATTTAGAATTAATTCAATTTTTATGGAAATGTTATTAGGTTTTATTCATTCAGTATACTATTCATGATGTATTCGACTACTTTTATGTTCACGCTTTGACCAATTAACTTATATTTCCTCTTCAAACTAATTTCTGGTTGGTACTCGAAGGATTCAGGGAAACCGAAAATCTTAAGCAATTCCTCGGGTGCGAAGAAACGGATCGCGTTTTGATATTCTATACTCATGTCGTCGCTTTTGTTTATATCCTTGTAGGATAGAACGTGGCGAGCGAATAAGGAACCGCTGGATTTGTGCATCGTTTTACCATAAGAACTCGTGAAACAGAACGTAACGCAATCCGAGGAACCGACGATTGACATGCCTTTGAAGAAAGGTTTTGATAATGTTGAGGGGGGAATTAATAAAGCTGAAAGATCAGGGTAGAGTAGTTGGAGGGTTGAGTCGGGGAGGATGTATTGAGAGAGGGGGGAGGCTTGACAGATTGGTACGTAATTGTTATAATCCTCTTTCGGAACGGGATTAGAGTCAATGTAAGGAGGTGGTGGATTTTCAGGTTCGGTTATTAATTCCCCAATTCTGTGCCCTTCCCCGTCCGTCCGTTCGGCAGAGATGTAGAAGCGGGTGCGGTTGTTGGGGACGGAGAAGTGCATAGGGGAGAGTTCGAATTCTTTGTAGGTGTAACCGCGGGATTTTAGGATTGAGGTGAACTCGGTGTGGACAGGGGAAGTGTTGAACGGGGCGACATTTTCGAGGAAGATGAACTTGGGAGGATTGGACATTGAGCGGAGGATTGACATGAGGTTTGAGAAGGCTTTGGAGCGAGCATCTTCTGAACCTTTTTCGAGCGAGCCTTTCGTCTTTGTGAAGGGCTGGCAGGGCGGGGACATCGTCCATACGTTCGATGTGAGTAGATCCGCTTCCTTCAACTGCTCTATGTTCTTACGGATGATTCTGCTTTCGCCTAAGCCTAGTGAGTTTACGCCTTCGAGGTTATGGGCGTAGCAGGTGTTGCAGACGTCGTTGGACTCGTAGGCAGTGACGGTGCGGAGGGTGTACTTTGGGTTGTCGGACAAAGCGTTTTGGAGAGCGAGACGCATTCCGCCGATGCCCGAGAAGAATTCAGTTACGTGGAGTGAGAGGGGGGGGACGGCGAGGGAGGAGAGGGTTGCCATGTTGGGTTATGGGGGGTGGGGGGTGGTGGACTTTGACGGAGTTCGGCACTTTTGACAGAGATTGGCTAGATTTCGTTTTCTGGTTCGGTAGGTGCGTATTGAGAGAGTTAAGTGGGGACTGGTGGACTATGAGAGTACGTAGAAAGCGTAACAGACTTCAGTATCACGTGTGGGGTGGTAAAATCGACGACTCTGAAATTGAGGGAAGAAAATCTGAGAAAAGTTAGCAGTCAATTTCTCGAAACCTACGTACCACGATATCCAAATCTGTGGCCACACGACGTTCTAGTAGATTTGATGCTCAGAAAACCAGTATGAAGTGTGGGGAGGACGAGGAGAAGGAGGATGGGGAAGAGCAAAACGAGGTATCGGCGGCGGACGATTCAACAACTACGACGACAGATTCCGCTGCTCCTGCCGCGACCGATCAGTTCATGCACACTCCTGAGTTCCGTCGACACTTCGTTGAGTTCGTTCCGGTGGATGCGTTGATGGTTCTGAGGTTGGCGATGAAGGGTTGGAACGCTGCGGTGGATGCGTTGATCGACGAGGTCGTGAGGAGCGGAGAGTTGATGGTTCATGATGGGAAGGATATAAATAAATGCCATGCGCTAATAACGCAGGTAGTTTTTCTTCTGAATATTACGAAGGTCGGAAGGAATCTCTGCCTCTCCGCCTACAATCTTGTCTTTGTTGATATCCCCTAGGGCGTTGAGAGCATCGGTGAACGTGCTTTCAATGACTGCCGCAGTTTGACTACCATATCTTTCCCGACAACGTTAACATCGATTGGGGATTACGCCTTCAGTAATTGCTCCAGTCTAGAAAACGTCGATCTCCTCCACACAAACCTTAAAAAATTAGGTACCGCTGCCTTCAGATTTTGCACAGAACTAAAATCGGTGACGATCCCGGACTCGCTTCAAACGCAAGGCGAAAATGTCTTCTTCGGGTGCTACAATTTAGTCCTCTCCAACATTTACGTTGGCGACACCAACGCGGTAGTTGCCCACCTCCGCTCAAAACAACAACAATGAATAATAAAGAACGAATTTCGTTATGACATTAGTTGCTATTTCTCACTCTCTTACTTTCCTCTACTATAACTCTCTCTAAATCAAAAACAAGCATCCATTCCCATTAAAAAAGTAATTCCCTTAAAAACATCACCCCATCCCCTCCCTCTCTTTCCTCTCCCTCTCTTCAATCCCCTTAAAAAGCGCTCCAAAATTCCCCTTCCCAAACCCTCCACACCCCATCCTCCCCCCACATCCTCTCCTCTCAATAACCTCCAAAAACATCCCTCCCCCAATCTCAGAGCTTGAAAAAGGCTTCGTGAATATTTGCATTAGGAGACCTGTACCTGTTGAGGAGGTTTCGACATCTAGTAATATTCCTAGTTTTTTGCAGGATTCGAATTCTCCAGGATTTAACCATTCTGAAACCTTCGGTTTCACGATGTCGTAATATTCACTAACAGGAGCTGCAGCGAGCGGTGAAGTCTCGCCGTGTTAGAAATAAAACGCTCGTTTAAATCCCGAACAAAAATACATCATCTCACCCTCCAAAAACTCAATCCCCCTCTCTTTCATAACCTCCACCTCCTCAATAACACTCTCGCACCTCAAAGCCACGTGCTGAACACCTTCGCCTTTATTAAAATCTAAGTATGTGTTTATCTGACTTTTTAAGAGACCATCGACGCCTTCGTTTAGAGGGAGGAGGATTGAGGAATTGAGAGGGTTTAAGACTATTGAATTTAAACCTGAATTAGGTGTACCGACTTCTTCGGCGGTGAATTCTGCGAAATTAGTTAGGGATCCGAGTTTTGAAGGCCATATTTCTTCCATTTTTGAGATCGTGGAACGCATGTCATAAACGTTACCAACAATGTGATCGAAACGTAATCCTGGAGTTTTTTTTGAGGGGGGATTGGGTTGGTGGATTTTGTGGATGTTTATTTTTAGGTTTCCGTAGGGGTTTAGAGTTTTTGAGACTGAATCTGAGTTTATTGTTATGGTGGAGACGTATGGTTTAGGGTGAAGATTTTCAGACTCGAGAAAGGTCATTATCACGGAGTCGCGAATATAGGTTGATGAGGAGAGTTTTTTTAGACGGAGGGAGGACGTGAGGAGGTCACGTTGTGAGAGGGTTGTGGAGAGGGTTATGGAGTGGAAGTGGGGACTGAATTTGAGGGAGGATGAGAGGAGGGAGAGGAGGAGAACGACTATGCCAACACGATGCAGCACGACACGATGCAACATCGTTGAGTCGGAGTGATTTTTAGTAGGATACGTCTAGGTGGGGGAGGAGAAGAGTACCTTTTCGGGCTTTTGTGTGTCAGCAACGACGGCACAAGAGGGATAGAACGTCGTAGGCGTAATACAGGGTCCACTTGATCCGTAACCATTTTCCAGAGATCTCCCCCTAGCTGCCTGCTACCGGTCTGATTTTACGACATCCCAAACGGAGAAGCTTTCCGATCGCTTAGAATACTAATATATCGGCACTTGCCAGCTCTAAGCAAGTGGCGTTCTATCTGAATATAGCACAGAGCCCATTCGCAAAACCTTCGATTGCGCAAAAACGATCGTCCACTCCTCCCTCAAATTTCCCCTCAATGCGAATCCTCCTAATGATGCTCCTAACATCACCAATCCTCTCCTTCCTTCCCTCCACCATCCTTCGCACAGGACTTCGTACAAAAACTTCCCTCTCCTCCACTCTCCCCAACCTCCTAACCTCCACCCTCACCCCTCACCTCTCTCCCACCTCAAGAATCGCCCTCTCCTGTTCAGGCGGTATCGATTCAATGTCCCTCCTAAAATCCTACATCACTTCTGACATTAAACATCCTATCGACGTAGTACACTTTAATCATAGAACTCGCTCGTCGATGGAACATGAGAGGGACGTTGAATGCATCTCAAATCTAATCTCAAATGATCCCCGTTGTACCCTAAAAGTAATAACAAACCCGTCCTCCTCCCCCTTCACACAAACCTTATCATCTTCCTGGCGTAAAAAACATTTATCCAAATACTCGATTATTTTAACAGCACATCATTTCTCCGATTCAATTGAATCCCAAATTCTAAAGTTAACACGTGGTACATCCATTCTAAATCTTAAAGGGATTGAGAGGGAGAAATATTTGGGTGGAGGGTGTTTGTATTTAAGGCCGTTCGTTCATTTAAATAAAGAAGAATTGAGGGAGTTTTTGGGGGATGTTGAGTATAATCAGGATGAGAGTAATTATGATGAGGAGAAAGGGAAGAGGAATTATGTTAGGAATAAGTTGTTACCGATTTGGAAGGAGATGGATGGGAAGGTTGAGGAGAGGTTTAGAGGGTTGGAGGAGGAGGTTGAAGAGATTGGTGAATTTTTGGAGTCTGAGATTATTAAAAGATCTGAACTTTTTGAGGGGGAAGAGTTTAATGTTGTGGGGAGGGAATATGATTATATTGATAAACTTAGTTTTAGAAGGTTTACTGAAAGGTATTACATTTCGAGTAAACCTATATTCGATAAAATATGGGAAAAAATTAAATCCAGTATAGGAAAAGGACCGAAGTGGAGTTTGGATTTAGGTGGTGGTTGGATTGTAAAATTTGAGAAAGGTGTAATAACCGTAAAGAAGTAGCGTTTTTATGCAAATGAGATTTTCTATTTTATTACTTCTTCGTTCTTCTCCATAACCGCAGCCACGAAGCTGCGACGAGTATAAACAGAGCAAGGAGCGAAGCGACGGGTTAGTTCAGAATGATCTTAATGCGAGGAGCAAAAGCTCCACGTCCTCATCGCTTCGCTCCTCTCAATCCTCGTTCTCTCACCTCCCCAAAGCTTTTGCTAATTTCCTATCCTTCCTATTAAACCTATCCTCCCAAATAACAACTTTATCCTTCAAACCTTCAACTCTCGAATCCACGTCAATGTTGTCATCGCACACCTTTAAAGCTTTAGAATAATGATTTAATCCGACGTGGGATTTTACCTTAAGTAGGATTGAAGTGTAGGAGTTTAAATGATTGAGGATACGGAGGATTAATTTTAATCCTAATTGATATATATCAACGCATGGTTGTATTTTCTGAAATTCAGGTATATCTATTAATTTGAGCTCGTTTTTTTGATTTTCTATAACGCTGTCGACGAGCGGGCAAGCGAAGCGAGGCCGTGTTAGAAATGGTTGGGGTGAAAGCGACGTTGACGTTGACGTTGAGACTGCAGCTACTAGCGGAGATGAATAACGCACGAAGATGAGCGACGAAAATGACGTTGACATCGAGACTGGAGCCTCATTATGAACGTAATTGATTCGCATTCGCAGCTCGTCGCTTCGGTCCTCACGACTTCGTACCTAAATAAGGTTTTACTAGCCGCAATTAATACTTGATCGTATACGTTCTGAATTTCTGAATCGTCGAAAATTATATACGTACATTGATTTATCTTAAGTTCAATGTCGTCGCCGAAGTTAGTTTCACACTCCACTATATCTTGGGATACATTAAAGACTTTTAAAAGAGATGGGGATTTTGCGGAGTTATACAGAGAACCGTCAACGCCGGAAGTTGTGTGGAAGAAGAGGTGACGGAGGTGACGTTCGAGGTGGACGAGAAAGAGGTAGGAGGGGAGAGGGGGGAGGATAGAAGAATAGGTTAAGAGGGCTGGGAGGGGGAGGGAGGCGAGGTCGGTTCGGATTGTATGGGGATGGGTTGAAGAGAGGGGGTGAAGGTGGAGGAGGGGTTTTAGTAGAGGAGACGTTGCAGAGGGTAGGAGTGAGGAGGGGACGATGTTGGGGAGAGAGGCGTGGAGGATGGAGGGGAGGGTGGAAAGGGTGTAGGGGGAGAAGGGAGGTGGGGGTTGTTTGTCGTGTTTGCTGCGGTGAGCAGGAGCTGGGTCTGGCGGGGGTTGCTCCATCGCTGCGTTGATTTGTTTCTATGCGCTCGTTGAGCTGATAATACGTAGCAGGTCGTGATGAGATGAGTCACGAGAGTTGATTAAATACGTACGAGACTCGGAATCGTCGAGGGACTGGCTGTAGAGTGACTACAAAAATCCTACCCTCATCCAAAAAAATCTAGACTCACTTTAGGAGCCAATTTCTGAGATCTACGCTCGGGTAAAGACCTCGACAAACTTTCAACAGATTCTCTCTCATATCGTTAGTCCATCATAAGCTACCTCATCTTCTCTTTAATGATCCCCGCCCTCTCATCCGCCGCGCACCAGATCAGCGCCCGCGGCAAGAACATCATCGTCACCGGCGGCTCCCAAGGCCTCGGCTACGCCATTGCCGAGCAGCTCTGCCACGCCGGCGCCGACAACGTTGTTCTAATGGCCCGCACGAAATCAACCGGCGAAGCTGCCGCCGCGAAACTCTCCGCTATCGGCGAGACCAAGGCACACTTCCAAGCTACCGACATGTCTGACCCAACTTCCATCGCCTCTTCCTGCTTAAAAATAACCTCCGCCCTCCCCATCTCCGGCCTCGTAAACGCCGCCGCAACAACCGAACGCGGCAACCTCCAAACGACAACCTCCGATGACTTCGACTGGCAAATGATCTGCAACGCTCGCGGTCCCTTCCTAATGTCCCAAGCAATCTCCGAACACATGAAAACCTCCGGAATCCGCGGTTCAATCGTAAACATAACTTCCGTAGCTGCCAAAGGCGGCGCCCCCTTCATTATGGCCTATAGCATGTCCAAAGCCGCTCTCGAATGCATGACGTGAGGCACTACGAGGAGCGAAGCGACGAGCTAGGAATGAGTTAATTCCGTTCGTTATTCGACTGTGATAGTAGGTCCAGTCTATATCTCGACGCTAATAGCATCTCCACGCAATTCTAACCCGTTGACGTAATTTTTCATGCGACATGCTACGCTCGTCGCAGCCGTAACAACTCGGCAGAACTCGCACCTCACGGTATCCGCGTAAACGGCGTAGCTATGGGTTGGTGTTATACTGATAACGAAGATAGACTCCAAACCTCACAATCCGGTTCTGACTGGATATCAAAAGCGGATGAGAGTCAACCTGTCGGTAGAATTTTAAGGCCGGAGGATGTAGCTAGTACTGTTAATTTTTTGTTGAGTGACGCGAGTAATATGATGACGGGGAATATTTTGGATTTACATCCGGAGATGCCGCATGGGATGTTGAGTTTGGCTGCTGTTGATAGCGTTGAGCGTTGATAGTGTTGAACGTTGATAGCGTTGAGCGTTGATAGCGTTGAGCGTTTAAGAAATCAAGCACACTATTTTTCATTAACATTAACACCAACACATGTCATTACTACATATTAACGTCGTTATCACTTTAATCGCTTTCATTCCCCAACATCACTCTTTTTCTAGCCCTATGAATCTTGTTCGGTGGCGCTGACCATACTTGCAATAGCTTACGGTTCGAACTTTGGCGGATGCATGCTTGTTCCAAGCCGAACCCCAAAGAGCTTCACCACAAGCAAACCCGCAAACGCTTATATTTTACATCAAATACCCAATCGCAATAACCCTAACCTCACCTGCTGCTGTGTGCCCCGCACCGCATCGCACCCACACCCTCATGTCCCCCCATACAAACCTTCTCCCCCTGCGCAAACTCAAACACACTATCTTCCAAAAATCCCCCCACAAACGCCTCTACCCGTTTACAAATCCCTGACAATTCGTAAACCTAACTCAAAACCCCGATCATCAACCAACCCCCAACGCAAAACCAACCAATTAGGCCTCGCTATTTACCCACTTACACCCAGGTTTTACCCCTTCGCCAAAAAAGACCAGAAACTTTTAACTTCGCCCCAACCAACCCACAAACAAACCCGGGGCTCTTCCACCGCTAATCCCAACCACAACCGCCCCCCTCCACCATCGATACCCACACGCCCGAAGCTCCCACCCTCCTCCCCCACTCGCAACCCCCCCAAAACCATGTCCATGCTAAACACCTTGGCCAATTGCGTTCTTGAGTTAGAACAAGATCAGACCAGCACCTCCCAACCCGCCATACACATCCCTATAAATCCCCTCCGCCCCTCTTCTCAACCATACCCCCCGCAAATTCAATCAATACTCAATAAATACTCCCCACAACACAATAACTATCATACCCAAAACAAGACACATGCACAAACAACGTCTGACGCTGATGACCTACCAGATCTTCCCATCCCTGATATCTTGCCCCCCCCCTCCTCCCACCCATCCCAAATCCCTCTTCCCTCCTAGCAAATTAAACCCCAATTCTACCCCAACGAAGCCCCTGCTGCCCACCAAAATCCAGCTTCACAAAGTTTGGTGAAAGTGTCGTTGAATCCCTCCCCCCCCCAGACCTGCC
>BLQM01000436.1:31179-42861 GCA_012489335.1 Triparma laevis f. inornata | reverse complement strand
CGTTGAATCCCTCCCCCCCCCAGACCTGCCTCCCCATCCCTCCCGTTAACACTCTAACTCCCAACCATCACCAGTACAAAAGCCAGCGCTTCCACACCTGCTCCCAAGGCTCCTGCCAGTACAAAACCAAGTACATAGCCGCTAACCTCAAGAAGCACCTCGAATCCGTCCACTCAATAATTGAATGGTACACCTGCATCCAACCCAATTGCTCCTACAAAGCCAAAGTCATCCGTTCCCTCAAACGCCACCAACAGCTCGTCCACGCCATCGGCGTCCAGTGGTACCCTTGCCTAGAAGGCGGCTGCTTGTATAGAGCTAAGGAAGCGAGTAAACTTAAACAACATAAACGCGACATTCACAATATTGACGTTAAATGGTATCCGTGTAATCAGCCTGGATGCGGGTATAGAGCGAAGCAGAGTGGGAGTGTTAAGACGCATAAGGCGTATGTGCATTTGATTGGGACGAGGTGGCATAGGTGTGGGTTTGAGGGGTGTGGGTATAGGACGAAGAAGTTTGGGAATTTGAAGAGGTACGGGTAACATTACAAACGAAGACTCTTGTAACACTCTCACTTACATTCTAAACTAACGCCTTCGTCGGTTCGCTTCGCTCGCCAGACACATACTGACGCACCCCCCCTATCCCACCCCGACCCCGAACCCCCTCAACCCACCATCCTCCTCTAGCTCCAGTAACCTTTAATCCCCCCCCCTCCTCCACCACCCCCAAGCCGCACATCATCAATACACACAATACAGGCATCTCCCCTGCCCCGCCCACGCTAATAATAGCCTCTGGGACTGCCATGCCAGCTACCCCCCAGGTTTTACGATATATTTTTTACCCAACGACATTACGCATAACCGAATCGGAAACCAAAACAACCTCTGTAGAACGAAATTCATTATAATTTAGTAAGCAATAAAATTCTACAGACATTTTTTATTGAAAAGATAAACATTTTACTAGCATCACATTTCACCTTCACTATCACTCGAAAATTCATCGTCCCTCCTATCCCCATCCAACTTAACCTTACTCGCATCCCCATACCCCACACCTCCACTAATAGCCTCCTCCTCCTTCGTGTACGGTTTCTGGCTAAGTCCGGGTTGTTGGATTAGAGGTTTTACCCATACGGGACGCTTCCACCATTTTATTAGTTCGAGATCGAAGATTAGATCGGAGTTGGCTGGTATTATGGGAGGAAAGCCTGGTGAACGTAGGTAGCGTAGCGAGCGTGTTAGTTTACGATCCATAAAGCGAGTTAGTCGAGCACATATATATACTACTCCCTTCGGCCTCGCTACGCTCGGCCGCTCGCACTCACCTTTACTGCCGTACGAATACTTCGCCGTTATGACGACCTTACTCCTCTCTCCAAAACTGAAACGTTTCATCGCGACGTCCCAGCCCCGAATCACTTGCCCCGCTCCAACGACGAACTCGAAAGGACGGTGCCGCATCTTCCTGCTGCTCTCTACTACTTTCCCGGTTTCGGCTATGGTGCAGGTGTAGTGCAGCTGAACTACGTCTCCATCCTGCAACAATGAAGATTGGCGTTGACCAGTTAGAATTAAGTAACAACGAGACGACCTACTGCCAGTCCTATCAGCTACTACCAGTTCTTCGCTCCTCGCTGTCGTCGTTCGCTCCTCCCCCCCCTCCATCTCACCTTCGGGTGCCCCTTTCCGTCTCCTGCGTAAATAACCTCGATGGTGACGTTCTCCTCGTCTCGCTTCTTCTCCAGCAGCTCCTCCTCCGTGGGCGGCAGAACGTCCTCCTCCTCTTCATCCCTCACAACCATCTCCCCCTCTTCCTCTTCTCCCTCCTCGTCCTCCAACAATTCCTCCAAGAGCTCACTGGGATCGGAACTGATGCTCAGGTCGCTCAGACCGCTGTCCTCATCGCTGCTGCTCTCCCCCTCTCCCTTCTCCACCTTGTTCTGCTTGTTCTCGTACCGGATCTGGTACTTCTTCATGTTCACCTGTATTTTCCTCGCGTGCAGCTAAAATAGAAATATAGCGTTAGTGTTAGTTACGCAGTGTTAGTTACGCAGTGTTAGTTTGTAGTTAGTTTGTAGCTCCCTCAAGCGCTCGCTTCGCTCGCGCCCCCCTCTCACCTTGCTCGTCACGCCCAACTCCTCCCAATCCTGCTCCTCCATGTTCAACAACAACAACCCGTCCACTTTGTGCTGAATGATTGCAGGCTCGTACTGCAACGAGCGTAGCGAGGAGTATGAAAGATTTGCAGTAAGATGAGTTAGAAATTTACGCAGCGACTTACAAGCCGCATGTGCGCTTAGACTAAAGCTAGTAGGGTGGGTGAATCACGACCGTAATCGTCGCTTCGCTCCTCGCTGGGCTTCGTCCTCGTGACGCCTTGACTCACCTCTGGGAATCCCAGACTCTCGAACCAAGCCACCACCTCCGGCATGGTCCACTCGTCCATCTGCTTCCCTCGCGGCTCTTGCTTCGCCGTCAGCAGCCTCTCGTTTCTTAACTTATCGTCCAGCTCCTGGTACCTCGCCTTTTCCGTGTGCTTGATCATCTTTTCCTTCTCCGCCAGCATCTCCTTCAAATACTTGATCTCCTCGTCCCTGTCTACGAACCTCTTACTATCAACCCCCAAATCAGCGTCGTCGTCCTTCGCAATAAAGGGGGGTTTGTCCCATCTCGTTTGTTTGTCCATTCTCCTAACGTAGTAGAACTCCTTGCTGTCAGGATCGTAAGCCTTCTCAAACCACTGCTTGCTCATGTCCGCGAGGTGCTGCGACGAGCGAAGTGAGGAGTATTAGCGAGCCGAGGACGATGCATGAGCAAGGAGCGAAGCGACGAGTTAGAATAATCATGCGTTGTCAGCTCGTCACTTCGCTCCTCGTTGTCGTCGTTTGCCCCACGGCTCAACCACGGCTGCAACCAACCCGTCCCCAGCCTCACCTTCCTCGCCAGCTTCTTCCTGTACATCTTCTGCAGCTGTGTGGCGGCCCACTCGTCTTCGGGGTCCATGCTGGTGCTCCCCATGATCGCCGGCTTCTCCCATATGCTTGCCCCTGTCTTTTTGTTGAAATAGAAGTACCTCCCGTTCTCGTTGTCAAAGACTGTCTCGAGATTGTTAGAAAACAAGAAACTAGAATAGCTCCAAAACCCTAACACTTTCGTCTCGTTCTCTCTCACCTTGCTCGAATTCTTGTCTGCAAATTTCTCGAACCTTGTCCCTAGCGAACTTCGACCTTATCATGCCTTCGATTTTAGTCGCCGCCCCATGTTCTTCGTCTGTGTAGCTATCCGGGTCTCGGTCCATAATGCTAACAGGGCCTAGCACCTTATCTCCTTCATCTGTGGGTTCAATTATGACTGCGTCTTCGATGCTATCTTTAAGAAAGCTGTGTTATTTTAACAAGAGAGTTAGAGTAGCGCAAAAAAACACTACACCGAGAACGAAAGTTTAATCTCACCTAACACCAGCACCTCCACCCCCGACCTCCCCCTCAACTGAATTCTCCCCTAAACTAACTTCATCCTGTATCGATCCAAGAGATCCACCATCATCAATATCCTCCGAAGTCGGACTCCCCCCCACAACCCCCACATCTCCCTCGACCTTATCGAACTGCCTAGGGCTAACGGGAGGTTTGATGTCCACTTCTAGCTCCTCTTCCACGGTAGGCGGGGGGGGGTTCTCTGGGGATCCTGGGTCCTTCTTTTCCTCCGACATATTTGTTCCTTCCCCGATAAATATCTCTACGAGGTCCTTTTTAACAACTTTAGTTAAACAAACGCCTGATCGAAATGAGTTAACTGAATTTGAGAGATCCTATTTCAATGAAAAACGTTAGGGTGTTATCAGATGATGCGAGCTTCACTGACTTTATGGATATACCCTTATCTAGTTTAAACGGCAAGCTGCAATCTACAACGTTTAAAAAATCACAAATATTTTTAGCTAGTTTTAGCCGATTTGAGCAAATTGGACTGAGAGTTAGGCTCATATTTCTAAGAAATCAGAGACTGGGTTTACACCATGAACGACCAGCGTGTTCAGAATGAGCAGGTAACGCCCGCTCATGCATGCCAACGTTGTGCCCTATCTCTGTCATATTCGAAGCTTATGGCTTTATAGTAAATAAAATGGATATATATCCATAAATCCTCATCATTTCCGTTACGGCGCCCCCCTCGTGATGTGGAAGAAAAGGGTATAGAACAACAACAGCAGTGGGAGAGGGGCAGAGTTGAAAGTATATGATAAATATCTACTCGTACCCTCCAACTCCCCACCATCTCATACCCCCTCACCACCGTCCCCCCCCCCCATAACATACCTCACACTATCTCCCAANGCGCTTCGGCTATGCTCGCACCGAGCTTTGTTTCGCTTCCCCCCCCTCGCACCTCGCTCCTCCCGCCCCCCAACACCCTAGACCCACTAACCATCCATCCCCTCTCCTCAGAGTCGCACACCTTAAAAGAACCGAAGGCGATGAAGGCGCCGAAAATCAAATCCTAAGCATGAAAAAAGAAATCGTCCACCTCCGAAAGTCCTACGACGAGCTAAAAGGCGTCTCCACTTCCTCCTCCTCCAAGCTCGAAATCCTTAAAGATGAGGTACGCGCTTGTGAGTTGGAGAGTAGAAGACCTACTGATGAGGATACACCGTTGACTCGTAGTATTAGAGTTTTAGAGAATAGACTTGATAAAGCAATGATAAAATATAACGAAGCAACCTCAATCCGAAAAACGTATCAGCAAATTGTACACCGTTTAAAAGAAGAGAGGGTTGGATTTGATAATCAATTGAGTGCGTTGGAGAGGACTTTGGCGGCGAAGCAGAGGGATTATGAGGAACTGCTGTTGCTTAGTGGGGACGCGAATCATGCGAGGGAGATTGCGCAGATTGAGCTGGATCGGGTGAGGAGCGGGTATGAGGAGGAGGTGAGAAAGTTAGAGGAGGCGAAAGCGACGAGACTGGGAATGCGGTAGTTTCGTATTGTTATGAGGTTGCGATGGTAGCCCCGAAATTCCTCACAACTCTAACACGCTTGCTGCGCTCGCGGTCGCTTCGCTCCTCGCCTCACGTAGCGCTACCGCAGGGAGAACGAACTCAGGGAGCGCCACCAGCTCGTGCAGATGCGTCGACAGATGGCGGAGAGGGCGGAGAAGAGGAGGCTCGAGAGGGATAAAATCGTGCAGGACAACGCGAAGGGGTTGGACGCGGAGGGGGAGCAGAACATGATGGCGAGGTGAGAAGCAAGAGGACGAAGCCAAGCGAGGAGCGAAGCGGCGAGCTGGGAATTTGGCAATTGCGTGCTCCTCACATAAAGAACCATTATAAACTAACTCATCGCTTCGCTCCTCGCAGGGTTATGGAGCAGGGGGAGGAGGCCAAGGCAGCCAACGAGGCTCGGAACAAGATCGACATCTTCGAGAACGCCTTCAGAAAGATCAAAGAGGCGACGGGCGTGTCCGACGTCAACGAGGTCATACAGAAAATAACCTCGCAGGAGGGCACGACGGAGAACCTGCTCTCGCTGACCAAGGAGAATGCAGCAAGAATGGACAAGCTGACTAACGAGGCCACATCGTCCAAGGGGAGACTCGATACGCTCAAGTTCTCCGGAGGTGGAGGCGGACACAGGAGGAAGGTGAGGGTTGGAGAGGGAGTGGGTAGCACACACACACACACACACACAACACACATTCTAACTCACTTCCCCCCCCGTCCTGTTTTCGCAGCTCGTCGACGACCAGGAAGATCAACTCGTCACTAGCAACGCGCGCCTGCACAGGTGCACGAGCAAGTATGAGCGCCTGAACCTCGTTCTTACCAGCTCTAAGGCCGGAATCCAACACATATCGAGCAAGCTCGAGTCCATGGCCTCAGACTTCCCCATGCTTCGTAACGTCAACGCTTCTGAGCTGGCGGAAATCCTGCAGATCATCACCAGGACAAGCGAGAACATGATGAACAGGGTGAAGGCTCACAACATCGAGCTCGGCGTGCTGAACAACACAACGTCCTCGAGCCTCGACGGAAGCATTCCGAGCCTCGCTGCGAGCAGCGACAGCTCCGCGGACCTGTACGACGACGAGAAGATATTGAGCAAGTCGAGACCGTTTAACCAGCGCGTCACGCTGCCCTCCGGCGACGAGTGGGACATGCACACGCCCGGGGAGGGAGAGAACGGAGAAGGAGGAGAGGCTGACGAGGAGGAGCTGACGAGGGCAAAGGTCAAGGAGGCGAGTGGACAAATCGTGCTGAGTCACAGCGGGAAGAAGAGGCGAAAGAAGAAGTCTGGGCAGTGAAGAGAGGCGATTGATTGTTCCGGAAAGTTGTTTGTGTTTGATTACGAAATGTGTTGTGCCTTTTATTTTTGGAGTAGAAGGAGTGTTGGGGGTCTTCGTGGTTTTGCGATGGGGGGGGGTGAGAGATCTTGCTTTTTGACGGACGAGGCGGAGCGACACTAGTCGGCAGCGGTAGGTATGATTGCTGGGAAGCGGTTATGAGTTTCGTAATAGCGATAATCGCTATTTTGGTTGGAGGCGGAGTAGAGCGGATCAGTTTTGCCCTAACCGTGGATCTCAGCAGTAGCGTTTTACAACATTCTTACTGTCTTTCTCTTGCTGCCGACATATATATCATATATCTGCGGAGAGAGCTATTCCCTGTCTTTAACTCCTCCTTCCTTCCGTCCCGTCCCCCCCCACGTCCTTTCCTTCCAAAACCCACTCCACGCATCTCCCCCTTGGACCTTCCCCCGGCCGCACCTCCTACCTCCAATTAAACCATGCCTCGAAGTCCGCTTCACCTCGTTCTTTGCATAATGGCATCGCTTCCCATACTCGCCCGAGCCCAATCAACCTGTCCCCCTGGCCAACATGCAACCTTCAGCACCCCTACAGTTGATTCAGCTCTGCCTTCGGAGGACTCCTGCACCTCAGACAAAGAATATTATCTGCGGCTATCTACGGCGTCAGGGTATTCGACCCCAACATTCGATGAAAATGCAGAAGTTGAGGGGCGGCTTGAGATTTGCCACGATGAGGAGTGGTTTTCTTTCAGGGCGTATTGGTACGATTTCACTGACAAAGATGCACAAGTTGCCTGCCGACAACTTGGTAATCAGTACGACTACGACGTGACGTATTCGGCCCCATTGTCATACTATAGCACGCCAGATGGAAATACTAACTATGGCCCCTATGATTTAGATTGCGTTGGGGACGAAGCAGCAGTTTCTGAGGTGAGACCCCCGCAGCACGCAGCATAGCATGCACCTCATGCTGGATAACTAAATCGTCTTTCTTTTCGCCTTCTCTGACACTTTGTCTTCTCTCCTCTAACAGTGTGACTGGACCTTTAGTACTTATGGTAATTTCGACCCAGACGATGCCCCTGGACTGACATGTCGCTTCGAAATGCAAAGTGGCTGCCAGAACTGTGTTAGCGGAAAATATAATATGTTCGAAGGAGGATCTTGTATTGAGTGCGGCGAAGGGAAATATTCGTCCTACGGCGCGACGTCTTGCACCGTTTGCCAATCAGGAAAGTTTTCGGCGTCGGCGGGGTCCTTCTCTTGCTCCTCCTGTCCCTCGGGGAAGGTCAGCAATGAAGGTCTCACGGGATGCGTCTGCGCCTCTGGGCATCAACCAAACGGCGAAGAATGTGAAATTTGCGCGGCTGGGAAATTCGCCGCCACGTCTTCGGACGCTTGCGAGTTCTGCCAGCCAGGGAAATACACCGAATCAACGGGTTCGTCAACTTGCTCCGATTGCGCGGTTGGCAAGTACGCAAGAAGCAGCGGGACGAGTAGCTGCACCGACTGCCCGTCAGGGCTGACGAGCAGGTCGGACTTTCAAGACTGTGCGTGCGACTTCGGTCGCGGAACCGTCGCTCCGACAGGACAGCTTGCAGCTGGTACATCTATTCGTCTAAATGTCGGAACGTCCTCCTTCGTGGGCCCCAGTTTTGACGACCAAGGCCAAGTCACTGGTAGGCTGGAGATGAAGTTAGCATTCGTCGGTTGGGGTACCATCGGCGATAAGGACACGAACACGTATCGCTTCGGAGAGAAGGAGGCTCAGGTCGCGTGTCGCCAGATTGGGGGGCAGACTGGATACGGAGTGCTCCTCAATTCTAGCTTCGTCCCAAGCTCGGAAACGTCGAGCGGCTACTTGACCCCACGCATAGACGATTTGAGCTGCGATCCTGCAGACTCATCGTTGGCGTCTTGCTTAAACGGGGCCGAAAGTACTAATGCGGATACATCCAACTCCTACGACATCGGAGTCACGTGCAAATTCGCGGAGTGTGGATCGTGCGAGCACGGGAAGTACTCGGACTCAAATGAAAACAAAGAATGCCAGAACTGCAAGGCGGGAACGTACAACCCTAAGAACACGTCGACGACAAAGTCAGATTGCTTTAAATGCGCTTTGGGCAGCTACAGTAGGCCAGGGTCGATCGAGTGCTCGTCGTGCCCTGCAGAGGTGAGAAGCTGTGAGGAGCGAAGCGACGAGCTGGGAATGCGTTAATTTCGTTCGTTATTCGGCTGCGCTAGTAGTTTCAGTCTAGATATCTACGCCACTATCACCGCTATGCAATTCTAACTCGTGAACGTCAATCATCATGCGACTCGCTTCGCTCGTCGCAGCTGGTGCAGGCGGAGGACGGCGGCTCATGCGTGTGCGATTTGGGCCGCCAGCCTGTTCTTGCAACTCCAACCGGCTCCCTTCAATATTCAAGCGAGAGCACGATTAGGCTCTCCCAAAGTAGTTCTTTTGTCCAGGCTCCATCCTTCTCTTCCGATGGAACCATCTACGGTCGATTGGAGATTAAAAATCCCTCTTCGGCGGATGGAGGTGAGGCGCCATGAGGAGCAAAGCGACGAGCTGGGAATACGACAATTACGGTCGCAATTCGTCTGAACTAGTAGTTCCAGTCTAAATGCCCACGCACTTTTCGTCGCTACGTAATTCTAACTTATAAACAACAATATTCATGCGACTCGCTACATTCGTCGCAGAATGGGGGACCATTAGTGGAGCATATGCATATTATAGCTCTACCAGCGACTCGTGGGTAATTAGTTCTTATGGTGCTCTACCGAACATAGAAACCGCTGTCGTGGCTTGCGAACAACTAGCTAAAGAGCTGGGGTACTACTCCGACCATCTTAGTGCCGAAGTTATCTATTACGACGATGACCGGGTCATCGAGGGATACTTAGACCCTGTGCTGACCCAAGTGGACTGCGAGTCCACCAATTCAGTCATAGGGGAGTGTTCGTATAGTTCTTATGCGGGTGAAGTGCCTGACGAAAACGATTACGACATTGGAGTTCAGTGTAGATTCTGGGATAGCGAAAATGATTCGTGCGAGGCTTGTGTTCCTGGTAAAATCTCCAGTAGCACCTCCAACGAGCTGTGCAGCGACTGCCCTCAAAACTTCTTCAGTTCGTCTTATGGTGGAAGCTCTTGTGATGCATGTGACGTGTCAGGTGGAAGTATTTATGGGCCAGAAGGATCCTCTTCCGACTCAATGTGCTTCGTACATTCTGGCCTTTGGTCAAACTTATACCTTTCAGATGGGCAAATGACCAAGATAAATGACGATGTAGACACCTATGATAAAGAGAGTAACGCGGTATGGTACCCAAAATCGGTTTCGTTCGTCTCAAGAGACACGTTCTTGGCGCTGAATGATGAAGGGCTCGTCTATGAATACTCTAGCGAGTCGATGGCTAGAAATGGAACTTTTGCGACCATTTCTAACAACCAAGATGACACATCCGTCCTCTATCTCGGTCACTTTGGCCTTGTGGCTGTCGGTGCTCAAGACGGTATCTACTTCTTTGCTCTCGAGGACGGCTTGGGTGGGGGGAACTTGGGAGAATCTTCACATGATAGATTCATCGACTACGAATACCCTAGAAAATTCTGTTTGGGCGAGTTCGAGAACGAGCTCTTGATTATGACGAGTGATGATAAAATCACAAGAAAATGCATCCCAGGCACAAGCTGCTCTAGCGAGAGAGAAGGGGTGATGGTGTCCACAACTAGTACGTCGTATACCTTCTACGACGTTGCCGTGTTGAAAGAGAAAGACGTGATCCTAGTCACCACCTATAACAATTATGAAATTCCGAAGTACTCCATTAGAAGCTGCCCCTTATCGGAAAGTGAAATAGACCTCGACATGGACTGCAGCTTGTTTGAAAACTTGCGTCCGACCACGAAGAAAAGTCAATTTTACGTTGGCTCTTCTGACTGGCAACCAAAATACATAGAAGTTGATGTGAGCAAGCGAGTCGTATATGTCCTAGGATCTTACGGCACGTGGGCGCTCGACTTCGATGGCAATTACATCCACTGGCTAAATACAGCCGACAGCGCCGCTGCGTTTAATTTTAGGCCTCACGTAGCCTTCCAAGCCAGTAGAATCCAGACAACAGGAAGTGACTCAAAGGCGGGCAGCATTATAGAATTGCCTCTTGATCTGAACGATCATCGGAACAAGACGCTTTCGGATGAATTCGACTTTGCTGACATATCTAGCAAGATCCTAGTCAGGGCAGAAGGATACATCCGAACGATTGCTGACGGCCTGAGCGCGAAAATCGAAATTAATGGTGATATTGAGCATAGCGGGACTAGCATGACAGCAAAGCTCGGTATCAACTTCGCGGGGGTGTGGCAAGTCCACGTCAGCGGGGAAATCAGCGGGTCCCAAGTCGAATTTATGAACTCCCCCTTCAATTTGACGGTTGCGCCCGATGACACAGATGCCTCGAAGACAGAAGTTGATTTCCCATCGGAGGTCGTGGCTGGGAACAAGTTTGAGGGCCGATTCGAGCTCTACGACGCGTACCAAAACCCTACGAGCTTTTCAAGAGACCGATTGTTTGCAGTTGATCCCAGTAACTCGCTCGGATCACTAGTGAAATCATCCAACGGTTTCTGGGATTACTCTACTAATCAAAATCTGACGAAGTCTGGGCCGTATACACTTGAAGTGACGCTGTGGAACGAGCATATTATTGGGTCGCCCTTCCGGTACGACGTCGTTGCTGATGTCCCGGTACCCTCGAAGTGCGGGAACACCGTGAAAGATATGGACAATGAATTCTTTTCCTCTGGGTCAACCTTCACGGGGGCAATGGTGTTGAAGGTCACGCCAAGAGATCAGTACGATAATTTGGTCCTGGACGCTGAGGGCTTTCAAGCTCACATGAGACTTATTAGTGGTGGCATCCCTGGTCCAGCGCAGACCATTGACATGGACGCGGTCGACCAGTACGAGACTGAAGTACCTATCGCGGAGGAAGCTGAGACCGTAATCGAGGTGGGGATCTTGTACAATGGTGAATTCCTAAAAGGCAGCCCAAAGATCATCACCGTCAAACCTGATACAGACGATTTGCCAGAAATCCTCGGCGGTGTAGGGGCCGGCGTCGTTTTAATAGTGGTCGTGGCGTGGTGGTACCTAAGAACGCGTACTTCAAGAAAGCTCAGGAAAATAAACAATGCTTTTGCTGCCCAACGGGTCCACCTTGAGATGGAAGTGAAGAACCTCCACGAAAGTTTGAGGAAGAAGAAGCATAGCGAGAAGGAGATCGATATCATGAAGAAGGCCATGGAAGACCAAGGAAAGGAGAGAAGCGACGAGCTCAGGCAG
>BLQM01000436.1:11555-25695 GCA_012489335.1 Triparma laevis f. inornata | reverse complement strand
CCCCCCCCTCCCCGCTCTGACGCCTCCTACATCTTATCCCTCTCCTCCCACCGTGACCTAACCCGCCGTCGTCACGAATCCCACGATCTCAACTGGTGCCGCGATCAGCTTACCCAGTTATCTAAGGAGCTACGTAAGCGAATGGATTCGGTTAGAGTAAGGGAGGGGAGGGTTGGGGAGATTGAGAGGGAGGTTATGCAGAGGTGTGGGGTAGCGGTTGAGGAGGTTATTAGGGAGGTTAATAGGAGGTGAGAAATGACAGCACTCATTACGACGATGAGAGACGAGGATGTACGACGACGCATATGCCGATCTTAAGAGACTCGACGAGACAGTAACTCCTCGCAGTTACTCTTACACTCTTAACTAACTCGACGCTTCGCTACGCTTCGATCGCCACTCGTCTCGTTGCAGGGTTAAGGGGGAGTATGAGACTAGGTTGAACGATTTGGAGAGAGTTATTAGGACTTATGATTCCAAGGTGAGAAATTAGTTCGTTGTTTTATGGAGAGTCAATTTACCATCAATTTACACTCGATGTACCTATATTATATATATATATATCATTTTTTTAACAAAATCCCCAATTCCAGGTTAAAACAGTGGTAGACGAGAACAAACGCGTAAAACAAGAACTTCGCGAAGTGAAGCTCGAAAACGCCAAGCTAAAACTCGACGCAGAGCGTTCCTCAAAAGACGCCGAGCGCTCCAAACGCCACGCCGAAATTAAAAAATGGAAAGACACCAAAAACCAACCCCCCCCCCCCCTCCATCTAACGTTAATAAATTAAACGTAACGGGGGGTAATAATTCGAAGGAAATGCAGTTAACTATTGATAAGTTAAAGCTGAATTTAGCTTTATCATCGAGAACGTCGAATTTGTATGAAATGGGATGCGTGGGAATGAGTGGCTTGTTCCCTAGTCCTGTTGATGGAGTTATGAAAGGTGGTGCTATTAAAGTTAAGGAGGTGAGAATGAATTTCGGTAACGTTTTATTTCAATTTACGCAACTCTTTTTCTAACAAATCCAACATCTCAGGTTGCTCCGTGTTTAATAAAACTCTGCGGTTCAGCTACAACAACCTCAAAACGCCTCTCAATCCTCCGCGCCATAAACTTCTTAACCGCTGATAAAGATACAATAAAAACCGGGAAAGTCCTCGACACAACCTCCTTCTCCAAAGCCGTAGAATCATGGATGGATGATTCCGACGCTGCCGTTCGATTTGAGGCGGCTGTTTGCGTTATAAGGAATGCGGGGAGGGAGGGTGGGAGGGTGGAGAGGGCAAGCGAATTGTTGGCGGATTCGATTGGTGTGCATGGAGGGGTTACAAAGGCGGAGGAGTATGTTATTAAGGTGAGCGCTACTAGTGGCGTTAACGTGCGCTGTGCCGCTGTGCGTTATTCTAACATCGTCGCTTTCGATCCTTGTGCAGGCTCACATGTTCATAAAAATAATAATGAACATGCTTTTCTACCCGAACTCCAAATCAGTCAACAGCGCCTGCAAAGTCTGGCTCCACTTGATCGGCGGCGGTCGCAAAGCCGCTCTAATCGAAGCCGTCACGAGCGAGGAGAACCTCGAAGCCTTCAAGGAAACAGTGGGGAATATTTTCTCACCGCAAGCGAGTGTTAGGAAGAGTAATACGAATGTTTTACCGGGGATGGTGGAGGAGGTGCAGGATGTTGTTAGTATTGTGCTGCAGAATGCGGCGGCGAAGAGACCGCCGAGGTTGAAAGGGTTGAGGAGAGTTATTGAGAGGCATCTGAGGGAGAGTGGAGGGGGGCAGACATTCAAGAACGCGAATTTGAGAAGCTTCCTGGATTACACTGCGGCTGCTTAAATAAAAATTCAAGAGGTTTTGTTAGTAAAAACGTCATTGACTTATTTTTTCGTTGGAATTTTAATTTATTAAATTCTTAAAGCTTAGGAGCGCCTGAGGAGCTCAAAGGCATCTCAATCAACACGCAGCCCTCCCTCACGTTTATGCCTGCCGCGATGGCCTTGGAGATGGCCTCGTCGCCGGGGTGGGCGCCGGGCTGGATGAAGAGGTTGGGAATGGAGAGGGAGATCATCTCGTCGACTATCTGGGTGCCGATTGTGGGGTTGATGATTAGGTTTACGGCTTCGATAGGCTAAGCGGGCGGCGAACGTAGAGAACGTTTGTTAGAATTGTTGAGTTCGTGGTGCTCTTCACTCACACACGAGCTACAGGTTCGTCCTCACCTCCTTGTCACAACACATCGCTAGGTTCGCGAAGCAGGGATCCTCAGGTTTGCGAGGGTTCACCCTGTAAACTGATTTCCTATTAAGCAGCAAGCAGGGTTAGTGCAGTTAAGTCTCCAATATATCCCCCCAACCCCACTCCTACACCTAACATAACTCACCCGTTTGCAATCAATCTTTGCACGACCTGGGAGGCCGGCTTGATAGGATTCATGACATCCCCGACCACCGCCCACACCCTCGACTGGAGCATGGCAACACTACTGATGGGCAGGATCAGGAAAACGAAGAGAGCAGAAAGAGCTTGAATGATTGGAGAACGCCTGTAGCTAAGGGTTTAGTCCAACAAGTGAGGGAGGAGCGATGGCGGATTATTCAGCCAGGGGGTTGGCTAGATTACTTTCTTGGGTGCGTTATGTGTGTGTTGAGGGGATTGAGGGAGACTGATATGCTATGATTGTACGTAGAAGATGTAACAGACGCTGGGATTGCGTGTGGGACGGTCAAATCAACGAAACTAAAATTGAGGGAAGACAATCTGAGAAAAGTTAGTAGTCAATTTCTCGAAATCTGCGTACCGCAACGTCCAAGCCTGTAGCCACCCGATGTTCTAGTAGGTTAAAGGCTCAAAAACCAGTAGGAAGCGCGGCAGAGAGGACGAGGGGAAGGAGGATGGGGAAGGGGGAAACGAGGGATCGGCGGCGGAGGAATCGACAACTACGACGAATCAGAAATCGACACCTACGACGACTTCCACTACTTCGAAGACTAGCTCGAAGGGTGAAGAGGAGGTGACGTGCTGCGTTTGTATGGTGAACGAGCCAAGCGCGAAGATTAGGCCGTGTGGACACACGGTGACGTGCGGGGCTTGCACGGAGAAGTTGATGAAGCAGGGCGATCCGTGCCCGTTTTGCAGAAAGGAGATCGAGGGTTACGAGTTGGGCAAGTGGAGTACTTCAATTGGCACTGCGGGGCTGTGGCCTACGTCGCTGAAGAACTTGGGCGAATTAGCGAGTAGTGAGGGGTTTAACGATTACTTTCGTGATTCGTTTAACGGGAATGAGGCAACGTACCTGAAGTGGAAGAAAGTTTTTGACGTGTTGGGGATTGAAGGGGGGAATGGAGGAGGCGGGTCGATTGAGACGCGGGTTTTGAGGATTACGAATTCGGAGGATTTGATGAAGCTCAGGGCTTTGGCGGAGCTGTGCATTAGGGAGTTCTTTGATGATGCGTCGCTTAGGGTGGTGGCGTGGAGGAGGATTATGGAGGTTTTGAACGTGGAGAAGGAGGTGGGAGGAGAGAAGGGTGAGGAGGATGAGTCGAGGGAGCTCGAGGTTTTGGTTGCTTGTGCGGCTTTGGGGAATGTGTGTACATTTGTTGGACATTTTGAGGATTCGAGGCGATATTTTAAGCGAGCGAAGGAGGGGAACGAGGAGCAGCTAGGGCGCGTGAGAAGGCGCTCAATTTGACGAGGGGTTTGATCGCAGCCACTAAAATGAATAAGGACGAGAGAATTGAGAAGTTGGGAGATGTGGTGAAGAGAATGGAGAGGGCGTTGGGAGAGGAGAATGTTGTAACTTTGGACACGCTCGACCAACTTGGTTATACGCTGGATGATAATGAAGTATACGAGGAGGCGAAGGAAGTTCACGAGAAGGTTCGGCAGGGAGGATGAAGGTGCTAGGGGAAGATCACAGGCAGACGTTGATGTCGTTGCATATTTTGGGAGTAGCTTATGAAGTGTTGAACAATCACGAGAAGGCATTTGAGTATTACGAGAGAGCTTTGAAGGGGCACGAGACGTTGTTGGGGAAGAATTATCCTAGCACGCTCGCCTCTGTGGTGAATATGGCGAATATTTATGACGACTTGGATGACTATGGGAAAGCTGAGGAGCTTTATCAGAGAGCGCTCGAGGGATATGAGGCACAACTTGGGAAAGAACATTCGAGCACGAAGGATTGTGCTTGGAATTTAATGGGCTATCTCGAGAAGAGCGGTGATGGAAAAAGATTGGCAAAATTGAAAAAAGCATATCCGCATGTTGATGAAGATATTGATGATGAAGAGGAGAGCGAGGAAGATGAAAGTGATGGCGAAGAAGAAGGCGATAATTGAATTTAGATTTTGTTTTTATTTTAAATGCACGGTACAAGCAGTTAAGTAACACCATTTATTTTAAATTCAGATAGCGAGTCTTGAGCGCTACATAAAACTTATATTTATATCGCGGATTCGACATCGGGAAGTTAATTGAATTGTTATTTGTAAAGTCACTTTCCAAAACCTCCAAACACTGATTTTGCTCAATTTTCATCATGGGTACTAAATTTGAAGACAAAAGTCCTCAAACTTTAAACCCACTCCCCTCCCCCCACAAAACCAACCACCACCCCCCATTCCCCCCCACACCCAAATCCCAACTCATGCCGTCCTCCCCCACACCAGCCACGGTCCCCGATGGCCTCCCCCCCCCCCCAGCAACCAGAAAAGCAGGCCGGCACCCGTAAATTCGTCTCCATCATCTTGGCCTTGGTAATGATCATCGGCGTCATCTCTTCTAAATCGATGAGCACTACCGACAAGATTGCCGAGTTTATGAATACAGAATCCGAGGAATCCAAGATCGGAGTCGACGAGGTGCAGCTGTTGCCCTCGCAGGGCTCCCCTGCGTCCCCTGCTCAAACAGGTGAGGACACCGGTTCAGTGTCACCTCAGACGTCACCGCAGCCAGGTGTAACCCCAACTTCTCCGTCTCCAATTCCTCCGTCTCCAACTCCTAAAACGCCTCCCGCCCCTCCCACCGACATCTTAACCTCAATCGTCAAAGGTTACGACCAGTACATCGAAGAAGTCCAGTCCCTCCTCAACACCCCCGACACTCCATTCTCCGAGACCGTCATGGGCATGTTCCAACGAGGCTACAACGAGGAGACCATGGCAAACATCAAGGCCATCAGGGAGCTCCACGCGACATACCCTGAGGACAGGCCGAAGGCTTGCGCTTTTATGCTTGCTTTTCCGACTTGGTGTGGGGATCCTTGTGTTAGGGGGAACAAGCATGAGCAGAGGTGAGAACAGACGAGGATGGCGAACAGTGGGGCGAGGATAGGCGGGGCGAGGAGCGAAGCGACGAGCTGAACGCGATACATGTGATATTTGTTCTTATCTCTTCAGTCGTTGGTTTTGTTGCCGCTGCTCCATTCAACTGCTCCATTCTACTACTCCATTCTACTTCTCCATTCTACTTCTCCATTCTACTTCTCCATTCTACTTCTCCATTCTAACGTCGTCGCTTCGCTCCTCCGCTCCAACCCACAGCTGGAACGTAATGCACAACATGGCCGCCCTCAACAAACAAATGTGGAGTTCACCCAACATCGACTTCCACTACCCCGTTGTGATTTACCACGAGGACTACACCGACGCGCAGAAGCGCGCCGTCGAGTCTGCCAGCCCGAACACCAAGGTATTCTGGTTCCAGATCACCTTCGGCGCAGCCGCGCTCCCTGACTACATCAGCCGCGAAGACATCGACAGAGAAGTCTCCCCCAACCACGAACCGTCGGCAGAAAACCCTAAAGGGAACATCGAGGTTCCTCACAGCCGAGGGAAGTTTCACGGCTTCGGCTACCGTTGCATGTGTCGTTTCTTCGGCGGTTTGATCTTCCATTCTCCTTTAGTGAGGGAGTTTGACTATTACTGGAGGTGAGTTGCGACGAGGACGAAGTTTGTGAGGAGCAGCGAAGGGTGCTGGTGCTGATGACGCATTAAATTAACGTATCACTAACACAGCTCGCTTCGCTCGCCACAGACTTGATGGCGGAGACTCCCGCCTGAGATGGGCAGAACCTGTGTACGATATCTTCAAGGACTTGAAGACCAAGAACCTCCTCTACGGCTTCCCTAGGATCATGAGGACTCAACCCTCCCCCCTGTTCGACCAGGCGCTGGCAAAGTTCGAACCCAAAGCGGAAGGTGCCAGCGAGTTGATGTCCAGGTGCGAAGCCGCGAGGAGCGAAGTGACGAGCTGGGAATGCGATATCTGCGGTCGCAACTTAGCTATGCTGCTAGTTCCAGTGTCAACGCTGACGCCGCTTTCATCGCTACGCAAATCTAATAAATTAACTACAATCTTCTTGCGACTCGCTACGCTCGTTACAGGTTCTTCAGCCCCCCTCAACCCCCCCCTACCGGCAAGTACAACGGGTACTACTACTACAACAACTTCGAGGTGGTCCACGTTCCCACGTTCCAGTCCAAGCACCACTGGGAAATATTCGCCGCTTGCGACAGAATCGGAGGTGAGGCACTACGAGGAGCGAAGCGACGAGCTGGGAATACGACAATTACGGTCGCAATTCGTCTGAGCTAGTAGTTCCAGTCTAAACGCTCAAACACCTTTCGTCGCTACATAATTCTAACTCATAAACAACAATATTCATGCGACTCGCTACGCTCGTCGCAGCCTTCTTTTTCGGCCCCGCGAAAAACAACGGCCTGGGCGACGCCGATTTCAGGAGCGGCGTCTTGGGCTATTTGGAGGAGATGTCGCCCCAGAAAATCCACGAATACAACGACATCGGCTACAACCACCCTATTTCTTGGAATGACGACTACATGCCCAAATGGATCGGAGAGTTTAAGTGGGAAGGGGACTGGGTCGTCGACAACTACTAAAATCAAATGTAACCGATATTATTATTTTGTAATGAAAAGATCAATTTTCCCTTGGTTAAATATTCTTTTCCTCGCTCATCCCCCCGTCCCCCAATGTTTTGGTACGTGCCACCACCCCTGTTTCGCCTATTGTTTTCGTTCGCAAACTCCTGAAGAAGCTGCGCCTTCAAGCTTGGGTATTCTTCGATAATCTTTTTCAGCAACTATATGTCCATCGTATTGCATTTGACTGCAACGCAACCTAGATGAAACGCGCATGCCCTCGCCCTCATGTGCACCTTTCCAAACGTTAAAGTATAACCTTTCCGCGCACGATTAAAAAAACTCGATCGCTTTCTCGTAATTCTCCGATCCCATTAGGTAATTAACGGCGATGCACTCAGTCGTAATCAGTGAATAAGGATGAAGCTTACCTAACAGCTTTACCTTCTCCTTCAAATTCTTCTCAAACAGCTCCAGCGCCCTCGGATAATTCTGCAAACCATCGTTGTACAGAATCGCTAAATTGTTCATCGTAAATAGGGTGTCCATGTGTTCTGCGACGAGCAGCGAGCCGAGTTAGTATAAAGTGCTCTACTCCACATCGCCGTCGCTTGCTCCACATCCTCATAACTTCGCTCCTCCCATTTTCTCACCTTCTCCAAGCAACGACACTTGCCCCGCCAAGTACCGCTCCGTGACTTCCTTGCACTCCTACAACGTTTGAAGGTTACTAGTGCCAACGCCTTCAGATTTCAGAATCATCCCGAGGCCGTTCCACGTTTTCAAGGTCGTGTCGTTCTCAAACCCCAAGACTTTCTCCGTAATATTTGCGAGGTTACGAAGCTGCCGAATTTTGTTGACTTTGGAGGCTTTCAGATTGACAACAATGAAGTCTGCGGGGGGAGGGGGCGGTGAGCGAAGCGAACTTTTGTTAGAACTGGGCGTGGTAGTACTTTGACGTTTAACTTCACGACGTCGTACCTCGCTCCGTGTCTAGCGACTTTTCGTTGTCTGGTTCTAGCTGTGCTTCATATCCGAGCTTAGCTTTTGCATAAAACTCAACAGCGTCCACAATTTCATCGTTCAAATAGCACGACTCGGCCACTGCTACATAACGATTCATGAGCTGTTGGGTGCAGTTGTGACAGGTCGCGGAGTGATTTGCAGGGGCGGATCTTAACATTAACGACTCTCTCGAGGCAGATGACGCACTTGTTGTTATCTTCTTCTTCGTCATCGTCGTTCTTGTTCGAGGAAAAAGGAGATGCGGGAGGAACGGGAGCAGACGCCTTCTTTTTTCTCGGGAGCAACGCAGAGCTTTTTGTGATATTTCCAGTGCGCTGTTTGGTGATTTTTTGAGCAGTACTTGATTTCGAGGCATCGGGAGTACTTCATTGGGGCTTTTTTGCTGCACCCAGGAAATGCGCATGTGGAGGGAGTTGCGGGAGGGCGGGGCAGCTTGCGCAGCTTGACGTTGTTGAGTCTGGGAGGTGAGCTTGTCCCAGTCATCGGAGCTTCGATGAGCGAAGATTGATGTTAGAAGAATAATACAGTACTCAGCTCGTCGCTTCGCCACTCCTCGCTCGACTCGCTTCTTCTCAGCTAAGACCATGTTCAGGTGGGCCATGGAACAAAACTGCGCATGCCGAGCGAAGCAGGTTAGATTGTATTTGCGGAACTGAGGATGGGGTTAGGGGCGACTCACAAAACTATTGCTGGGTTCGTGGAATAAGCGGTTATTGGTGTCGCGACAGCCAGGGAAAGGGAAGGGGGCGCCTGAGGGAGACGGTACACGTGGATCCGACGCCAGTTTTTTTTACATCGCGGTTGATTGAGCAAGGTTTGGATTTACTGTGTTGATGAGGAATGTAGGCGGATCCAAGTTCGTAAACTAAATAACATTTAAACTCCGCCGCTAAAAGTCAGTAGAAACTCATTTCTGGTTTAAATAATAGGTTGTCGTCTAGGATATTCGTTTGGGCTACGATCTATTCGAGAACACGAGATATATTGAAATCATTTTTAGTCAAATAGCTGGAACTAAAATCAACCTTCTGGTTATTTTCAGATTCAATTTTGGTCACGCTGACCCTTTGATGCCCCTTAGTGCATGGTTTTAATAGTTATTTTTTCAGAAAAGCTCATGTTTGTGGGGTTTTTTTGTGGTATTTTCACCTTTCTGAAGTTTATTTGATTTATAAATGGCATATTAAGAATTTCAGGAGAATTTAATTCACTAATATGACCAAGATTGACCAAAATAACTCCAGGAACGCCGATTTTGATCTACCAAATCCACTCTTTTGAAAAATCGTACGAATAAACAATCGCTCAGGGATCCTAGCATTCCGAATATATTCAATAATAGGCTTAAATGTGAAAAAATAGATGTACGATTCTGGTTCGGACGATTTTCGATTTTGGGGGGGCGGCTGTAAAAGGACGTAAACGATCGCGAACGCAACTAAAATTAATGCTCTTGGCGCTTCAAACTCTTTCATAGCTCCTATAAATAATTAGGTTTCTGAAACCCTAACGTCGTTCAGGTGCGCACTTAAAAAAATCTACGAATAATCTGTGACGAAATGAACGTATGGAAACGTGCACATTTAAAGTTACTTAAACGCACAAACATGAACGTCTCAGTGCCCCACAAGCGAACCCTGACGATAAACGTTCTAGTTCCCCCCTCCTCAACAATTTATAACCAAAATTCCCATGTTCAAATTACAAACGAATGGTCACAATTCTATTTTCACCCCCACTGTCGTCTCATTCCGCACGCCTTCACCTCCGTCCCCTTCTTGCTCTTGCCCCTCCTCTCCCTGCCCTGCTTGGCCTGGTTGGGATTTTGCCTGCCCATGCCCACCTTGATGTCGTCTCTCTTGCTCAAATCTCCGAGCCCGACGTTGTCTACTATATCGTCTCCGAACATGCTTTCGACCTTTTTGCTGCCCTTCTTCACCTTCATGTTCCACGCTCCCATCATCATCTGGTCCTCCCTCAGGAGCAGGTCCCCTGCGAATCTGTTTTGCTTGCCGGGCTTGGGCAGCGAGAACTTGGTTCCCCTGGTGTCGTTCCTCCTCTTGGCGCTCAGGTGCAGTTTGAGCTTTCCTGTTTTCGCGTCGATACTGGCCGCGACTCGCTGCAGGCAGTCGCTCCCGCACCTCGCGCAGAAGAGCTTCCCCGCTCCGGTCTCACCCGCGTAGACGGCGAAGCAGGCGCCGCACCTCGTGACCCAGTTCTGCGACGTCAAGTTAGAGTTACGTAGCGATGAAAGCGGCTTGAACGATTAGAACAAAGCTACTAGCAACGATGAACTATGACCTTAAATCAATTGTTGTATTCTCGCAGTTTCTCACCTTGGTCCTCGTGATGGCGACGCCGTTTACCGAGAGGAGCTTCATGCCCATCTGCAGCAGCACGTTCTGCATGGCGAAGTCCGTCGTTGCGCACGCGCACCGCTGGCTTAAGGGCGGGCCTTCCTCGAAGTGTTTGTTTCCATTGTCGTTGCTTTTTTTATTGCTAACGTCACTGTTGAAGAAGAAGAGCTGACTGTCGTCGATGTTCTCCCCTGCGATGAGTTAGTTTAGAGTGTTCTTAAAGTATCATTCTTCTCGCTCCACATCCTCATCGCTTCGCTTCTCGTTGTCGTCGTTCGTCTCTCACAATTTCTTCTCACCTCCCACCCAGCCCTCCCCGTCATCGTCAACCTGAGCGCTCTGGCTCGAGTGGTTCGTCGCCCCCCCGATGATCCTGCTCGCCCCAGCCGCGTGGTCGTCGGGCTTGGTCGTCGGGGTTTGGGTGAGGGGCATTTTGGAGCGGGGGACATTCTGCTTGATGATGACGCCGGTTGCGGGCATGAGTTTTTCGTAGCCCTTGAAGCTGTTGTAGCGTTTGCCATCGGGGGTGGGGGCGAGGCGTTTCAGCGCTTCTTTTTTCTGCGGGCGAGCGAAGCGAGCCCGTGTTAGAATATGAATTACGAATATAATCCTGAAATATATTATTCCTCTTCCTCACCTTCTCCTCGTCGTTCAAAACTTCAGTATCTTCGCCATTACTTCCACCCTCCTCCCCATCTCCGTCGCTCCCCTCATACTCGATAGTAGCCGCCGCAGATAGCGAAGGAAAGTCAAGCGTGAGTTCCTTCTCCAAATCCACATCCTCAACTCCTCCACTCTTAAAATGCTCAACGTTCCCACCATTCATAACCGCCTGCTTACGCGCCTCAACCTCCTCCTCATCAAGAATGTAGATGTCGCACTCCTCATCCGAAATATCGCAGTCGCTGTTGGCGTAGGTTTCGTCGTCTGAGAGATCATCGTTACTGTCGTCGTTAGAGGATTCACTGGCGTCGTCGAACTGGCCGCCGGATTTGGGAGGTTGAGGGGCAGTGGCAGTCGTAGCGGACCACGGCTTGGTTGCGCTTGTGGTCGGGGGTGTGGGGAGGGACGCGGCGGTAGGATTGACCAAGTTCGCCCAACTCTTGGGAGTGAGTTCCTGCGACGAGCGAAGCGCGTCGCAAGAAGATTGGCGTTAATGAGTTAGAATTGGGTGGTGGGGGTGGTGGCGTCGATATCGAGACTGAGGCTAGTGGGGTGGGCGAATTACGACCGTAATTGTATCAGTCGCGGCTTCTTACCTTCTCCTCGTTATTGTCCTCAGTAGTTTCTTCCTCCTCCTCGTCATCGTAGACCTCCTCGACTTCCATCTGGATCTCCTGCAGCTGCTGTTGCTGCTGGTTGTTGTTGCTTTGAGGTTCATCTTCAGTGTCTTCAGTTGTTTTCTCCTGCTTCTGCTGCTGCTGCTCCCCGTTGCCATCATCAGCACTCTTCTTCTTTTTCTTCCTCCTCCTATTCTTCTTCTTCTTCCCCTGCTTCTTCGGCTCTTTCTTCAAATGCTCAGCTCCGCCGCAGCCTTCGATTTCAAGGTCGTAGGCTAAAGCGAGGACCTTGAGATCGACGACTGATAGACTGCGGTAGTCGCCAGTCAAGCGAGCGAAGTTAGCCACGGCCACCATGGCGTCCTTGGACGGCTCGCGTTGTTGTATCGTGAAGGGGAGGGATTCGAGGTGCTGAGTTTGGGGTTCGAGGTTTGGGTTAGGTTAGGGGGGCGAAAACTGGCGTTAGGTGCATTTCATGCGCATTTCGTGAGGGTCCTCACCTCCCTCGCGGCCTTGTCCCTAATCTCATTATTTATCACTTCAGGAGGCGCCCAGAACGTATCTCCTGCAGGAGCCAGGTGCGTCAACCCAGTCTTTTTGATGATGAAACCTGAATCTACGACGACAGCGCGGTGTTTTTGCGCCACGGTGGCCGTGGTGGGTGGTTTTGAGGCCATTTTCTGAGGAACTTTAGATGGTCGAAACGAGCAGGAGTGGACAGGCCTGAAATACAATTATGAGCGCACTTGAGGATGAACGGGTGGGGGTTTGGGGTTAGGAGATGTCGCGAGATGAGCTCGAAAACAATCCTAAGGTTTGTTGTGCGTTCGTCCTTCTTTTGATTCTTCTTTTGAAGTCCAAGGATTTTGACTAAAGTGAAATCGCGTAAACCAAGTCCCTCCGACTGATTCACGACCCTTGAAGACCCGATTTGTACTAATTGGGCATTAATTCTAGCGTTATAGTAGCTAGGCCGGCTTAATTGGCGTGAATTCACACAATCCCATCTCAACCTTGCTGCTCGCCATTTCACTCCGAGCCGCCTAGCCTCCTCCCTCCTCCCCTCGTCCTCCCCACCATGTCCCATGGCAAGAGGATCTGTAAATGGGACCTGCTCCTCAGTGACGACGGCTTCTCGTACCTGGCGCAGTTCGTGGGAGACACAGGACTGCGGGGTAAGTGATGCGCTAAGAACTCCGCTCGACACTATAATGACTATAATGTTCAACTTCATTTTAACAGCTTCACCGCAGTGCAACTCCAGGAATTCGTGATAGGCAAGACAAACGAGTCAGGTGAGAGCGGGCTACGTTGAGCGGTTGGAAGCGTCCACGTGTTGTCAACTGCAAACCAGCAACCAAGACTGCGAGAAACATCGAGGAGAAAAATGACACCCAGAAACGGATTACGACTAACCGACCCCACCCCCCCACCCCCCTCGCAGGCCAAGCGTCCAACAACATCTCCGCCGAAGACTTCGAGATCGGCCTGCACGACACCAGAGACCCCACAACTGATGAAATCACCGGGTGAGATAAACGATAAACGCACTCTACGACCGACCCCCCCCAACGAAAACCGCCAACCCTTCCTACCCTCCACACCCCACCCATCCCCGTGCAGCATAACGGTCGTCACCAAATACACCGACAAAGGCTACCACGTCCAACCCATGTTTGAAAAAGAAATCCAAACCAACCAACAATTCTTCACTGAACCTCGCCTCGCCCCCGACGTCACTCCAGACCCCGACGGTCAAAACGAGCCGAGCGACTTCACAAAGTCTGTGATCGAGCCGAAGTTGAATTTCGAGGTCGATTTTAGGACTGATGGGAAGCTAGGTAAGAGTGAGAGTGAGAGGGAGAGTGAGAGAGAGTTGCGAGCGAAAACAGGACGACTATAGGACGACTAATGATTCTAACACACGCTCGCTACGCTCGCTCTACCCACAGGAATCCAGGTCACCGATTATCTGATGAAGGACGGAGACGACGAATACACGATCCCAGTGCTCGCGGTGACAACAGAGACCGAAGGCATGATCCCCAAGGCGCTGGAGGAAAGTTACAAGGGAGACCTGAAGTTTTTGGACGGCAAGGTCCGAATCTTAATCTCTTTCGACGACGACCCCGTTACGAACAAGGCCAGCGTCGCTAAAGTGAGGGAGGGCAAGGGAAAGTGCAAAGTGTGGTTCGGCAAGCGGTGAGAAACTGCGAGGAGCGAAGCGACGACTACAGTCGTAATGAGTCTCCATGAGGAACGAAGCGACGAGTCTCGCTATCTCCACCACTAACACGCTCGCTGCTCCTCGCTACGCTCGTCGCAGGTTCGATGCCATTTCGGAGGGGCCGGACCAGAATCTGCTGAAGCAGGTCTCAAAGAAGAAGAAGAAGAAGAAAAAAGAGAAGGAGGAGGAGGCGCCGATTGAGGAGGAGACAACAACGGCGACGACAACAATGACGACGTCGTCTGCACCCGCCCCGGCTCCTGCAGCAGCACCAGCACCTTCAGCCCCTATTGAGAAGGAAAAGTCTGCCCCGATTAAAAAGAAGTCCCGCGCTTCAAAATCCGCCCCCACCCCCGCCG
>BLQM01000435.1:11570-43818 GCA_012489335.1 Triparma laevis f. inornata | reverse complement strand
CCCCCCCGGCAACCCTTTGCAAACAAACATGGATCTCGTAAAATCCCGCCAGTTCCATGTCCTGCACATGCACCCAGAGCACCATGACATTGTCGAAGCAAACCACTCCGCTGTCAAGTCCAGCCTGGTTGCGCTCTCCACCAACCTCCAAGAGACCGAGATTCAGTTTCACGGGCGCTCCATGGTGCCGGACATGAACGCGAATTTCATCGATGCGAAGGAGACCAACATAAACAATTTGAGCCCGGTCCTGAACAGGAAAGAAAAGAACAGGAACAAGGGAGAAAGAGACGCGAAGAAAAGAAACCACACTAGCGAGAGGTATTACAAGCTCAGGGAGAAGGAGACCGAGCAGGATAACTCGTACCTGAAGAAAATCACCGTCACCGGAAAGGACGCCGCCATCGCCCACCTCGACGAGCTGCGGGTGTTTTCTCGCATGTACCGGGACGCTACAGCTCTCCAAAAAGCCGCCTTCAAACAGGTTCCCAAGGTCGAAAAGAAAGCGGGGGGAAGGAGCGAACCGTTTTGGGCAGGGAGCAACCCTCCACACCTGGCGCCAGGCACCTACAACGACGTTACAAATACGATATCGCACAACGTAGAAACGGATGATGGTATTGTGTTGCCGAGCAAGGCCAGCTTCAACGATACAAGGAACAGCAAGAGAGATTCGTTTTTGGGGAGGGTAGACGCGGAGGTAGTTGACGTGTGGGAGGATGAAGTTGAGAACGCCTTTTCAAAGAGGAGCGCCAGGTCCTCCACTGGATTGAAAGGTACGAAGTCGTGAGGAGCGAAGCGACCAGCTAGGAATGCGAGAATTACGCGAGTTACTGTGAGGAGCGAAGCAACGAGCATTAAGAATACGCTAAGCTAACTGTAAACTAACTCGTCGCTTCGCTCCTCGCTACGCTAATGCTCCTCGCTACGATCGTCGCAGGCGTCCTGAGTAGGCACAAGAATCCGAAAGACTTTAAGATCGCAGGCGGCCGGAGACGCGACAAGAGCGAGGGCCTGCGCCCCGAGGAGTTCTTGGAGCGCATGAAGGAGAAGGAAAGGTTGGCTAAGCCCTTCGATTTCACGTTGGGCGCCTTGGCACCAGAGTACGCCAGGGATCCCAACGACCTAGAACTATGAGACAACGTTCCTGTCCCCATTGCTAATAGTGACAACGCAGTTTTATCCCCCGGAACCAGTACCAGTATCAGTATCGGCGCGCTGACCGACTGCTCGGCCAAGAGCACGAGGGACTTTTACAAGAAGTGGAGGAAGGATCACGGCGTCCTGACTATGAAGGCCGACGGCAAGCGAAGCATCAGAGCGAAAAGGTCTGCAGGCAGAAACAATTAGAAAATAATACATTTTGAAAAATAATAGATTAAATATACTTTTTGTATTATTTTATTGCCCGTAAAGCCAGAACTTGTACGCCACCCACAGCCAGAACAAACCGGGCAGCGCCAAAACGGTGCTACTCTTCACCTCCTCCGCCAAACTCACAATCCTCATCTCCTCTTCCGTCACAATTACGGGTCCGCAACATTTGTGGTACTTCGGAGAATAGAGAGACATATATTTCTGCCACTTTCCTCCTCCGAGCTCCGCTGCTATTTCCGGCACCTCCGCGTTCAGGTCATCGACGTCCAGACGAACAATCTTATTCTCTTTCACGTTCATCCCCTGGTAGTATACTCGCGTGAGGACGTAGCTCTGGTAGCGGTAGAGGTTGTAGTCGGGTATTTCATTCCCCGCGATTATTATGTCGTTAGTTTTCACCTCTTCCCTCTTCAGTGACCCCTTCGAAAGTGCGTCCCCGAGAACGAAGAGTGTAGACGTGATCTGGCCGAAGCGTAAATCACCAAAGCCGCCCTTTTTGCTTTTGTTGTCGTTGTACCCCTCCAGCGGCTCGCGAGCAGAAGCGACGCGCGTTCCAAAGCGAGTAACCGGTCCTCTACGGAAAATTTGATTGAGGCGAGTTCGCGTGTGCCGCAAGTAGGCGTGGGTCGAGGCGGAGGCAAGTGCTAGGATAAAGACGCAAAATAGCGTACGGTAGGGAGACATGTTTCGTAGAGCCGACTTGAAATGTGGATAAGAGATCGAAAGTGTGGTTTATTATGAAATTACTGGACGGTTGATCTTTTATTTGACAAATCTCTCATACCAGCAGAATGGGGTCAAAATCGGTCAAAAACACCCATGCCCATACTAGGTGGAAAGATATATCCACCCTTACCCACAACCCCATGGTCGCTCTATCACTGATTTTCGGTTTGGGAGCCCTCCTCCAATCCGCAAGCGCCGCCCCCCGGCCCCTGACGCTCTCATCCCTGAACGAGATAGTGGGTTCAGACGCTTCTCCTCTTCATGGTTCCGAACCCTCTTTCGCAACGGGGTCTGCCCATACTTGGGCCAGGCACGAGCAAACCGAGGCCACGTTCAGACGACTCTCTTCCCTTTCCTCCGAAACCTCCCCCCAAAACACCGTGCCTAGAGCAGGCTATGTGATCTGTGAGGATACACCTTCTCTGGATGGTTTTACCCGCAGGGGCAGGATCGAGGCTGGTTTGCAAACCACCCTGTCCCACCATGCGTTCTTTAACACCGACTCCATGACCTGCTTCCAGGCCCACTTGACCTTCGAGCAGGCCTCCGGTGCTCCCGAGGACCTCATCGTGCACCCGTTGACCCACGCAATGAAGGTGTCGGATGTGGACAAGGCCCTCGCCAACCCTAGCATGAACTCTCACGCCATCAGCCTGCACTTGTGCCCGTCGCAAGAAGGGACGGCCCAAGCCCTGTCGCAGAAGTGGGAGGCAATGGCCGGCGACCTGTTTGGGGCTAACAGCGAGCACCACACCAATTTGAGGGAGGCCTTCTTTTGGAGTCGCGAGGAACACAGGTGAGAAATTGCGAGGAGCGAAGCGACGAGCTGAGACTACTCCTGCTAGTAGCAACAGTCTCAACCCTGCTATTTGATTATACTTCCAAATTGTACAAGATATGAATGGTGCTCTAACACGGCTCGCTTCGCTCGCCGCTCCGCTCCTCGCCTCGCTACACTCGTCGCGCAGGGCCGAGGCAAACACCGACCGGGCCCACCAGTGGCACGAGGCAATTCAGGTCTCGGCCGATTCCCAGTTCTGCCACTCCGTCGTCTCCCACCTCGGCTTCAAGCCAGAGCACGCCCCCCTGGCTCACATCAACACGGTCCACGTCTCCAACATGGACGGCTTTTTCGATGCCATCACCAGCGCGGCTGACAGGGCCCACGCAGAGGCGTGCTTCCTCTCCGTCATCGCCCTCCTCTCCGAGCAGCCGGAGGTTTGCCACCTTGCCCAACGCTACCGCCACCAGATCCGCAACGACGAGGCCCAGTGGATCGTCCAAGTAAGACGCTGCGAGGAGCGAAGCGACGAGTATTAACGACAAACGTTCTATACTAACTCGTCGCTTCGCTCCTCGAACTTCGTCCTCGGCTCGCTCCTCAGTCCAACCAGCCCTCTGGCCCCAGCATGCGCCCCTTCTACGACGCGGGTATCACTGGAGAGGGACAGGTCGTCGCGGTCTCGGACACCGGCCTTGACACCGACAACTGCTACTTCAGGAACTCGGCGTCGGGAACGGATGCTTCTGGGCAGCTTACGAAGGATGGGACGGTCCAGTCATCGAAGCGCAAGGTGATCCAGTACGTGCCCTTGGACCGAACCTACGGATCCGACAGGTACACGTCGGACACCGACTACGAAGGCGGCCACGGGACTCACGTTGCGGGTTCCGTTCTCGGACGCAAGTCCACGAATGGCAACAGCGAGGGCGACGGGTTTGCCGACGGAATTGCGTACGACGCGAAGCTAGCCTTCTTCGACGTGGGATGGGGAGCAGACCTCCTCCTCACTCCAGACACGGCCTCGGAACTCATCGACCCCGGTTACGATGCCGGCGCTAGGATCCACTCCGCAAGCTGGGGAACGTCCAGCAATAGGTACGAGGACGACGATTTTAACTTTGACTCGTACACGTATGCAAATGAGGAGTTCCTCATCCTTGTTGCGGCCGGGAACGACGGAACCACCATGACCTGCAAAAGCGCCTACGACAACGACGGCAACGGCG
This sequence comes from Triparma laevis f. inornata, assembly GCA_012489335.1. NCBI lineage: Eukaryota > Bolidophyceae > Parmales > Triparmaceae > Triparma > Triparma laevis. Next base: position 39,705 of record BLQM01000435.1, on the reverse strand, counting down.
ATTGTGATCAGTGCGCGGATGGCATACAGCCCGAAGAATGCCCGGGCTGCGAGATTTGCTACAACGGTTGCAACAACTTGCAGGATGCTGCTTGGTGCCAGAGCTCCATCATGTACAATTTCGGCCGCGCTACCAACTCTGTCGGGTCGCCGGCGATTGCTAAGAACATCCTCGCTGTCGGAGCCACTGAGTCAGAAAACGGGGACTTGGGAAATGGCCAGATAGGAAGGGACTACATGGCCGAGTTCAGCTCCATCGGTCCGGCTGAAGATGGAAGGATCAAGCCCGACATTGTTGCCCCAGGCATGGGCATCCTCTCTGCCTGCGCTCGACCTGGCGAAAACTACGAGTGCGACCCCTCGTCCAAGCCCACCGGAGGGAGCGGCACCTACGAAGGAATCATGTTCATGAGCGGAACGTCCATGGCCACCCCCGTCGCTTCCGGCACTGCCGCTCTGGTTCGCCAGTACTTCATGGACGGTTTCTACCCCACCGGCGCCAAGGTCTCTTCGAACGCGATGACCCCCTCTGCCGCGCTCGTCAAGGCCGTTCTGATGGGGAGCGGCACCGCTATGACCGCGATCAGGAACAAGCTCTCGTACTTGACCGCGGACACCACCCCCTCCTCCATGTATGACAACGCTCAGGGGTTCGGAAGGTGAGCCGCAGCGAGGAGCGAAGCGACAAGCTGGGAATACGATAATTACGGTCGTAATGAGTCTCCATGAGGAGCGAAGCGACGAGTAACGTAGAGAACAGGCTTTCTATGAACTTGTTGCTTCGCTCCTTGTGAAGTAGAGAACGCGTTGTCTGTGAACTCGTCGCTTCGCTCCTCGCTGCGAGTACGATAATTACAGTCGTAATTCATCTGCACTAATAGCCTTAGTCTTAATGCACAAGCTACTTTCACCCTCACCCAATTCTAACTCGTCAATGCCAATCTTCATGCGACTTGCTTCGCTCGTCGCAGGATCACCATTGGCGACGCCTTGAAGCTCAACGGCTTCAACGACATAACTACCAAGGTTTACGACGCCAAGGTTATAACTGCCGGGGCGACTGACACGTACATGTGAGGGGGTGGGAGGACGAAGCGACGAGATTACAAAGGCGTCATAATTACAACGAGGAGGCTCTTCGAAATCGCCGCTCTTATTGAAACTCCTCGTTCAGCTCCCCCCTCCCCTCACCAGCTCACTTCGCTCGCCGCTCCTCGCATTAAGAACATTCTAAACTAACTCCCCCCTCCCCTCCACGTGCTTCACTCCTTGCACTCGCAGCATCGACGTCGGATCTTGCTCCTCCACGTCCGACCTCGTAGCCACGCTTGTCTGGACCGACGCCGCAGCCATCCGTCACTGCACCAAGTGCCTCGTAAACGACCTGGACCTCTCGATGTCTAAGGGCTCCACGACGTATTACCCCAACAAGGTCACAGCCTCAAGCAACCCGCCAAGGGACGAGCTGAACAACGCCGAGAAGATCGTCATCGAAAACGCGTCAGACGGCGACAACTACATGCTCACGGTCAAGGCCAGGAACATCCAGAATGCGGACGGCACTCAGAAGTACAGCTTGGTGGTGAGCGGCTGCGACGTGACCATGGGCGACGGCACGCCCTCTCCCACGCCATTCGTTTCGCAAGCGCCAACGGAGGAAGGGACTACTCCGGCGCCCACAGAAGCGCCCACCCGCGACCCCTCCACGAGCTCTCCTACCGTCAGCCCGCCGAATGGAAATTTCTGCGAAGTGTGGATTCCTTACGAAAACCTCAAGCTCGAGTACATATCGGTCAACGCCAAGGAATTCGACGACACGATCCTTAAGGCCTTTCAGGAGGTCATCGCGGACGTGGGCGGCGTCAACGTCGTCGACCACACGTACGTTTGCTTCGTCGCGACCGGCGGGGCGGGAAGTGAAGTCGGCGCCGACCGAAGAAAGCTTTCCAACCCGTCGGAGCAATACCACGGGATTAACGTCGACTTCAAGGTCACAGCCGTCGTCCCCGACCACCAAGACTGCAGTGATGAACAGGCCATGGTCGACGTGGTCTTGGACGTCGCCCAGAGGATTCAACAGAGCATCACTCTTGGTACTATGCAGTCCAAGCTCAGGGCCAAGGACACCGGCACCTGGTTGGATGCGGTGGAGGTCGACGCCACGGACATGTCGCCCTCAACTCCCAACCTGGCCACGTACGGAGACAACGTATCCACGTACGAGGACCGCTACTGCACCAACTGGAAGATGAAGCAGTGGCTGATGGAGAACCTGCAGCTCTTAATCGGCGCCGGCGTGGGAAGCCTGGTCCTCTGCTGCTGCTGCGGATTCGTCTGCGCCTGGCTCAGGAGCAGCAGCAGCAGCAAGAAGTACAAGAACCAGAATATCCAGATGACCCGCAGCCACGCCCGCGCCCCCTACCACCCTTCCACCCCCCAGAAGGGCGGCATCGCAAGCATCACGGGCTTCAAGGGAGGACAGACGAGGAACGCATCTGCGGCGGCAAGAATGAGCAAAATGGCCGGCGGTACGACCGGGGGGGGTTAGCAAGAAGAAGGGAGGGCCCGCCCCGAGGACCGTTTGGTAATTAGTTTTGGTAGAAATTAGCATCTTAAAAGGTTTTCGAATTTACAATAGAATATAAAATTGATGTTCAGCTCGCACATATTTTGTTGCTTCGATGATGGCTTCGAAATAATCAGCGATAGATCGCCATATCTATGAAAGTGTTTCCATCAAATCCCCTCACATAACGACGAGCCAGAAGATCCCAACGTGACACCGTAAAGCCTATACCCCAACCTGGCAGGCCACCCTCCCCCACCTCCTTAAGCCCGCGCCGCCAGGCTTTCCCCAACTAAACGCCCCGTGCCGCATCCCCCTCCCTCTCTTTTTACTACAAACCCTTGTCTTCATCGTCAGGACAGCGGCCTTATTTGAACCTGCGAGGAACCCAAGTACCCCTGCCCGCCCCCTCCCTCCCTCCCTGCCCCCCCCACCCCCGTCATGATTGCCATTACATCAACACGGTGTTGTCTCCCCGCGTCCTACGAGTCTGATCCTTTGGCCAAACCTCCCTCCACCGGTTCCTCCGGTCCCCCCGGGCTCTGCATAACCCAGGCCTACATTGTCTTGGACCCGCAGATATCGGGGAAGATCGTGGGGATTCTCGTCAACACTGGGTTGGATGAGGTTCTCGAGAAGTACAACAACATCGAGGTTAGGGACTTTGGTGACGATATCGTGATGCCAGGGATCATTGACGCGCAGGCCTGTTTCACCGAGCCAGGCCTTACTCTCCCTGCGCCTACGGCGACCTTCGGGCACATTAAAGGCGACGGCGACCGCGACGGCAGTGGCGACAGTGACGGTGTGGAGGTGAGAGGGAGGGTGTGGGGGGGAGACGAGAAGGGAGGGGGATGTAATTTTCCTGCGTTGATAGCTAAATATATATATATATATATACACACACCCTCTCGTCACCCCCTAACGACTCTAACCTCCCTCCTCCCCCCCTCCCCCCCCCTCACGCAGGATAACAGCCTGGACAAGAATAAATGCTGGGAGGGGTTCACCAGCGGAACGCAAGCCGCAGCTGCCGGTGGCGTAACTTGCGTTGCCGATTTCCCTTGCCACGGTCACAAAGTGACCGTCCACAACATGACTGCATTTTACAACAAGCTCGCGCTGGCCCAGTCGAAAATATTGGTCGACACGGCCTTCTACGCGCTGGCAACTCCACCCAACGTCTTCTCAACCGAGAGCTCGACTTCATTGACTGGAATGCTCAAGGTGAGTGCACTAAAACCCCGCATTTTTCCATTAAAGAACGCGTTTTAACATTCCCACCCCTCCACCCCCCAGGCTGGAGCGATTGGCGTTGTGGCCTACCTCACTACACAGAGCATGGGCGTTCCAGGATTGAGCGGACACGACTGGAACGCGCTAATGCACAAGCTCAACAAAGAAGTATTGAGGGTCTCAGAGGCCTCCGGAACACCGAAGAAGGTCCCCGTGATGCTGAGCGCCGTGCTGATGTCGCCGGATCGCCACACCATCGTCGACCCTCTCCACATGACCGAGAATCCATACTCCTCCACAATCCAAGGCGAAGCCGCGCCGCTGGGCCTTGACTTTACGTTCGGGTGCAAGAGTAATGGCAGCAGCTCAGAGAATAGTCCAGTCAAGCCGGAGCTGCAGGAGCTTATGAGGAAAAACAAGGAAGAGGGGCAGCGGAGGATGGCCAACATGAGCAATTTGGACGCGTCGGAGTTGAATCCCCGCGAGTTGCGGGTGACTCCGCTGACCAGCAACCTGAACATCGAATCGGATCTTGCCGACGTCAGGGACTCATTGGTCACTACGCCCGTCTCTGCAAACAGGCAAATGGACCAAAACGCCACGCCGGTGCACAAATCCCGCTCCCTCTTCGGAAAGGGCACGCCATCGCCAGAGGCACCAAAGCTGAGAAGGTGAGGTGCTTAACACTGCGAGGAGCGAAGCGACAAAGATGTGTCACTCTCACTCCTCGCATTAAGAGCATTCTAAACTAGGGAGAAGCGGAGCGACGAGATTACGAAGGTGTCAATTACAACGAGGATGCTCTTCGAAAACGCCGCTCATATTTAAACTCCTCGCTCAATTCGTCGCTTCGCTCCTCGGCTCGCTGCGGTCGCCGCTCCTCGCATGAAGAGCATTCTAAACTAACTCGTCACTTCACTCCTCGGCTCACTTCGCTCGTTCGCTCGTTCGCTCGTCGCAGTGCGGAAAGCAACGAGGGCAGCGCCACGGATTTGGGCGAGTTGATGAGCTTCACGATGGACGACGAGCCCGAGCTCAGCTCCGTCCCCGTTTACATGCAGTCCGCGCCTCGCCAGCTAAGAAGGTCTGGAAATTTGACCAAGCCAGAGACTGGAGAAGACCTGGCCAATGCCGCGAAAGAATCACTGAAGGAGATGCGGTCGGAGGGGTTTGACTTCAGCAGTCAAAACAGTGAAAATAAAAAGTACCCTCTTATGGGCAACGAGGATGAAAATCCCATCGTGACGCAGGTGTCCTCTTATCAGACCAGTGGTTTGTCGCTGAGCCAGCGGCAGAGGAGCCAGGAGAGCGAGAGCGACAAGAGTAGGTGAGACAAGAATCTGCGAGGAGCGAAGCTACGAGCTGGGAGTGAGGTACCATGAGTGGTCTCAGTCTTCCTCGTTTCGCTATCTCCACCACTAACACGCTCGCGCTCGCCCCCCCCCCTATCCCCGTCGCAGCTCGACCTACGGGCGGCTTTCACCTCACCGGCTTTCGCCCCCGACTACGGTGGGGGAAGGGGGAGAAGAAAAATCCAAAGAGGGCGGAAAGGAATGGTCGGAGGTGGATATTGACGAGATTGAGTGGGGCAAAGACCCCAAAGATCCACCCCGAGTTTCTGCCGCGTTGGAGATTCCCACATTGGAAATCAACACGGACTCGGAGGGGAGTGAGCAGAACGAGTTCGAGAGCTTCGTCTTCACGCCTGACCACGACATCACCTTCGACGAAATTGAAAGGGCCAAGAGCCCAGCTAGGGGCCTGTCATCGAGCGTCAAGGCCACGCTACTTAGCGTCGAACGCAAAAGTTACAAGTACAAGCGCCCGACCTCGAACTCGACCTCGTCGGTCGCCAGTAGTAGCGACGGAGCTGACAGCCCGCGACGGAACTCCTCGCCAATGCTTCCGCAGAAGTCCAAGTCGTCGAGGAACATCTCCTCGTCCACCGAATCGTCCCTGCACTCCCCCAGCAGGCCAAGGGTGGGCTGGGCCGAGAGCAGCAGCTATAGTATCGAGGAAAACGGCCGTTTCTGGAAGAAAAACCAGAAGGAAATGTCTCAGAGTGGTGCGTGGCCACGAGGAGCGAAGCGACTAGCTTGGAATGCGATATTCGTGCGAGTAACCATACTATCGTATTATGAGCATTTTATACTAACTCGTCGCAGGCGACGGAGGCTTTGACAACATGAAGGGGGGCTTCAACGAGTTTGTGAAGCGAAGGGAAAACTCTCCCGGAGGTGGGAGGGCTCATTACGCGGATGGGTGTGGCAGCAGGTGAGGAACTGCGAGGAGCGAAGCGACGAGCTGGGAATGCGGTAATTCCGCTCGTTATTCGTTTGCGCTAGTAGCTCCAGTCTAGATGTCGACGCCACTATCACCACTACGCAATTCTAACTCGTTAACACCAATCTTCATGCGACTCGCTACGCTCGTCGCAGCGGCTCGGGCTCGTTAGGGGTTAGCTTCAAATCGTATTCCACAATCACGCCTCCCACGCAAATGTTCTACGCCAAGGACGACAGCGGAGTGGGGGCGGCGTCAGGGCTCGGGCACCAACTGTCGTCGAGCCTGCCAATTCCAAGCAAGATCGCGGAGAAAAAGAAAGGCAAAGCTAAGGCCGACAAGGGCAAGAAGAAGAAGATTAAGTTCAGGCCTCCCCCGATCAAACCGTTCAAGGAAAGCGATACGTTGACCATGGTCGCCATGCGGCGCGAGTACTTATTGTTTCTTCACGACTTCCCTTCGACGATGGAAGAATTCGGCATAAGTTCTGTGTTGACGTACAAGTATTCGAGTAATGCGGTGGGGAAGAAAGGAGGGGAGGGGGTTGGAGGGGTTAGGGGGGGGTTGAGGGAGAGGCTTTCTTCTTTCTCAGGGGATAGGAAGACGCTCAGCATTCATATTATCAACGTTAGTAGCCAAAACGGCTGCATTCGAATCAGTCAGGCCAAGGAGGAAGAGGGGAGGAGGGCGAGGTTGAAGGAGGGGGGGGGGGTGGAGGGGGGCGAGGAGGAGGAGAAGGAGTTTGAACTGTACGGCGATAACGAGGTGGCCAAGTCGCACGCCAAGTGGCCGGAGTTCGCAGAAATTAGTTCGAGCACGAGTGTTTACTACTTAACGCACGACTCGGGAATGGTCGACGCAGGGGACACCCTGTTCAAGGTCTTCCCGCCGATCCGCAGGCGCGAACATAGGTTGGCCCTTTGGGAGCACATTAACAATGGTGTGCTGGACTTCGTGACGAGTGGACACATGCCCACTGACTTGGACTTGAAGTTCTTGAGAGACGGAGACTTCTACAGGGCGTTCGCAGGAATGATCAGCATCGAGCTCATGCTGCCCGCGTTTTTCACCGAGAGTTTGACACGGGCGAAGGAAGCGGTTGGGGGCGAGGATGGGGGTGAGGGGGGCTTGGAGAAGGTTATTCTTGACATTGTAAAGCGCATGTGCATGAAGCCGGCCGAGTTCTTGGGCCTGGGCAAGGTCAAGGGAGTGTTAGAGGTGGGGTTTGACGCCGACATCGTCGTCTGGAGCCCGGAGGGTAGTTTTAATGTGAACAGCGAAGGCCACTCATTGCAGAGCAAGCAAGCGAGGAGCGTCTGGGACGGACAGACATTGAGCGGCGTGGTGAAGAACACGTTTGTGAGGGGCAAGTGCGTTTTCGAGAGGGCCGAAGGAGGGGACCCGAGGTTTCCCACTTTAGAGCAACCGACAGGAATGATAATTAAGGGTAGTATGGTTGAGTAGTGTTTGGTTGGGTGTGTGTGTGTTGGGTGTGGTGTGTGTGTGTAGAATTATATAGAAGTTAGATAGAAGTTAGATAGTATTTTATTTTTGAACGATTTTTTCTCCAAATTTTGTATCTTCATGTCGTCGAGCGTATTCTACTTCGTACCTATCTTGGAACTAGAGAAGGTCTGTGCGAGGCTTAACATCAAATTTGACGTCTTCTGCCTTGGCGGCGGCGCGAATAACCTCGGCCATAGGTTGTGAAAATACGTGTTTGGAGACCGGCAGATTGAGGTGACAGTTGAGTAGGGTTGATATTACAGTTCCACGCGAAATTTCGGGGTTGGGGTGGGTGTAGCAGAAAAATTATAGGTTTTATTCGAGGTACACGATGTTTCGTGAATCAGGATCTAGACGTCTTGTCCACCGGGGGCAGGTAAAAGTACCAGAAGAACGAAGCTGTTCCTGTTTCTGGCACAAGATCGCTCGCCCCTACCTATAACGTACACCTAGAGATCTGTGACTACTACCACGTACGTCTATTACGTAATATACCGGGTCATTCATAGCCTACTACATCTACATCGTAGTTGCCTCATAAATCGCAAATCAAATTCATCGTTCCTAGCACCGATCCTCTTTCCTCCCACTTCCAAACCTCAGCTCCCCCGACTCCCCCCCCACCACCCATTGACCACTGACCATGCACAATGCCCCGAGCTACATCATCTGGCAGCACTTCCACTTCACCTCTTCCATTCTAGCTAGCATATTCTCCTCACCCGCTTCCAAAGTCCCTCATCCTCTGCCGAGCCCTCTGGAGATAACGCTAGTCTCCACGGCAGTCGGACTCGCGCTAACGACGTGTTACCTCTCTAGAAGCAGCACGAACAACAAATACAAAGACGGTTTCGGCGACAGCCCCAATAGCGCGTTCACGCCTCCAACGAGGCTGTCGAGCGTTCCTACGCGAAGATCAACGAGGGACCTGCCGCCTCTTCCCGAGCCGCCCTCTCACATCCAGCACAGCGTCAGCCTACGAAGCAGCGAGAAACTCGAACTCTCCGCATCAGATAAAAAGATTCAGCCCCCGCCGAAGTTGAACAGAGAGAACGCCGCCCACTCCTTCAGAACCAAAACCACCAACCCAGATGGAATCGGGCACAGAATAGTCGTCGACGCCGTTCTTGAGGACGACGCTATTCGCAGAAAGAGAGGCGCGTCCCACGTGGTCGTGAAGAATTGGATCGACACCGTTCCTCACAACCACCAATCCCAGCCCCAAACCCAACCCCAAAGTAAATTTGTCCCACTCGTCCCAACTCCCATTGCCACCACCACATTTACCACCGTAGAAAACCATGCCACCGTCCCAACTGATCCACCCCCCCCCCTACCCCCCACGCGCCACCTCGAGCTACTAGTCCACAACGTCGCCCATACCGATTTGGTCCTCGCCCTCGAAACGACAAATCCCAAGAGCATCAGCCCCACGCCTCCTACGAAGAAGGTCAACACGATCCTTTCGACCCTGAAGCAGGACGTCACCTCCCACGACTCCCCTCCCCAACTGCAAGGCAAAAGGTACGCACGAAGAAATTTTGTACGAAGCGAGGAGCAATTTATACTAGCGAGGAGCAATATGTACTAACTCGTCGCTTCGCTCCTCGGCTACAGCCCCAACCCCCCCCCCTCGCGGACATCCTGTGCCGCCCCCGTTTCTCCGCCTTTCAGCCCTTCTCCCAAAACTGCCTCAACTCTATAACCAAGAACCAGAATCCTTCCAGAACCTCCACGTTCGCGTCCTTGTACTCCCGCTCGGACCTCACGCCGCGCTACAACCTCGTCTCCCCCGCCCACCCCACCAAGCCCTTGCCCATTGGCTTCAAGTTGGACGCCCCGCCGAGTTCCACTGCCCTCCCCTTGAGCTCGAAAGAACTGAGCCAACTCCGCCTCCGCGGTCGCGACGCCGAAAGAATCGACGACCTCGGCTCCATCCAAACCAGCGCCAAGTCAACCCCTTCGGGGATGTACGTCAGCAAGGTCCAATTCCCGCTCTGCTCTGTACTGATCCCCAAGTTCAACGAGGAGATCTCGCGAAAATACGCGGACATGTCCAACATCAAGGTCCTGAAGGTCGTCATATTAGTCAGCGGAGTCGGCACGCCGAGAAACTGGACTCACAGCGTCACTGGCAATAGCACGGCCGGAGCGGCGAAGCTCATGGAGCTGTTCATAGAAGGTACGAGGCGAAGAGTGGCGAGCGAATCGACCCGAGGACGAAGCTCGAGGAGCAAAGCGACGAGCATTAAAAACCATTATAAGCTAGCGAGTAACGGATCGAGGCTCTGGGGTTCGATTCGATACAACTATTAAGAACATTATAAGCTAATTCGTCGCTTCGCTTCTCGCCTCGGACTTCGTCCTCGGCTCGTTCGCTCGGCGCTCGCCTCAGAAAACCACCCAGACATTGTCGTCGTTAGATTGCACTCGGAGAGCAACATCTTCAGGTACGACGACAACATAGGTTTCGTCAAGTCGGAGCTGTTGCCCGTCATAGAAAGCTACAGGGACGCCATAGCGACCAATTCGCCCCTCCCCAACGAGAGAAGAAACGGGAACCCCCTCGAAACCCCAGAAGAGTACAACCCGGAGTGGAGGAGTCAATTCCATCTTAACTTGAGCTTCGCTGACGGGAGCAACGCGAGGCAGGTGAGAAACTGCGAGGACGAAGCCCAGTGAGGAGCGAAACAACGAGGATGTCTCGCTCTCGCTCCTCGCATTAAGAACATTAAAAATAACTCGTCGCTTCGCTCCTCGGCTCGCCAGTACGCCATTCAGGCCAGCCTCCGGCCTTACAAACCAGTCTACATGCACTTCTGGCAGCTCAAGACCTTCTGGCACGAGGACAAGGTCTGCATGGAAGACATCGAGGTGCACACCTTCGAAGACATGGAAACCGACCCTCCCATGGCCGTGGAGGATTGCCAGCAGTCCGTAAGGTTGGTCGCGGAGGAAATGAAGCGCTTCAAGGAGGACTTTTTAAGAGTCGCGCAGGAGGGTCCCGGACACAGCGACCTGCGCCAGTTCTGGATGAGGAAGACCAAGAAGCCGGTGTTGGCCGTCTTGCTCGCCCGCACCCCCGATGGATCGATGAAGGTCTTCCGAGGCACGAATATGGAGGTGAGAAGCTGCGAGGAGCGAAGCGACGAGCTGGCAACGCTTTAATTCCGTTCGTTGTTCGGCTGCGCTAGTAGCTTCAGTCTAGATATCGACGCCACTATCACCGCTACGCAATTCTAACACGCTAACAACAATCTTCATGCGACTCGCTACGCTCGTCGCAGGTCTCGATGCCGACGGGGAGTTTGTGCGCCGAGCGCAACGTGATCGGAACCGCGCTGGCCAACAACCCCGGACTGAAACGGTCCGATTTGGTCGCCGTCGCGGTGCTTGCCGTGAAGTTGGACAACGACACCCCGACCTGTATAGAGATTACTAATAATGACGAGGAAAGAGGAAACCCTCCCCCGAATTTGTTTGACGTGGAGGCTACGGAGGAGCCCTCGAGTGGGACCACCACTCCCACCCGAAGGGTCAGCTACACCCCAGCCTCGCCCCCCCTCTCCCCTTTGAGGAGGACAACAGTCAGAAAATACAGTGGCGAAGAAGAATCATTAATAGGATCCCCTGCTATGCCCAAAGCCAGAAGTAAAAGACGTCCCAAAATGACCACAATCGTTAGTACGGACAGCAGCGATTTGAATCCTTTAAAGNTCGCTGAACCTAACCCTAACTTTAAAGTTGTCACGTTCACTGATTCAACCTGCGTTGGAATATATTGTTCAGGTGTTGCACTTTCCTAATAAAAAACGAGTTGCACTTTTTTGTAATTTTTGTAATTTTTTATATAGGTGGTTGAACCCAACAAAACTCCTCACACCACCCTCCCCCACAACTCTCCACACACGTGAAAACCGCTATAGTCCCCCATTCAAATCTGCTGTTATTCAATAAAACCTTCGCCGTATCCGTCTGCTCATCATCGTCTGTATTAAGATAATTTAAAATTTGAGGCATAACTTGAAACTCAAACTTCCTCTCCCCTCCACACCCACAATTCGGGATTGAACCAGGTATATTCTTTGAAGATGTCCAGAGGATATTATCTGAATTCCAACGGGAGTAACGGAGGATTTGTGATTTTTCTTTTCCGATTGTCGCCAAAAAGTTTATTGTTACTTCGTCGGAGATGCCTGAACTTCCTGTTATATCGTTCATGTCTTTTTGGTCCATTTTTTCATCGTCTATTTCTTCGCCGTCTGGAGAGATTTCTTCTTCGGAGGAAGGAGTATCTTCTGCTTCTAATGTTTTGGTGATGACGCCTAGTTTCTTCATTTCCTCTTCTATGTTGACTTCTCCTTCTGTTTCTGACGGTTCTTCTTCTACGACGATGCAGATTTCGTTGAAGACGGATTTGAGGGGTTTGGGGGGGAGGTTGGAGGAGAGGGGTTTGGTTATGCAGGAGTTGTATTCGAGTTGGTGGGGTCGGGAGCAGAAGGGCAGGTTTTGGGAGGGGCAGGTTAAGGTTTTGGGAGGTTGGAGACCGCAGAGGGCACAGAGGGGGGGGGGCTGTTGGGGGAGGAGAGGGGGGAATAGTGGAGGTTTTGGTGGAGCGTCTGCGAGCGTAGCTAAGCGAGCAAGTGTTAGAAGTGTGATAGAAGCGTGTCGATGTCTCTCCTCCGATTGTCTCTCGCTCACCAACATCCTCCTCCTCCCTCATAAAAAACTCATTCTCCTCCCCCAACTGCCCCCTCAAAACCTTACACCCCTCACACCCCTTAACCCCACAAACAAAAACACACAACATCCTATGAAACGTCTCCGGGCCTAGTACGTCGTCGGCTGGAGCGTAGATTTGGAGGAGGAAGTGGAGGGGTGTGGAGCAGGTGGGGCAGGGGAGGAGGGGGAGGGGGGTGGAGGGGAGGAGGTTGAAGGGCAAGCCACCGATTTTACCGCCGTCCCAGGTGGGATAGGGGAGGGAAGTGAAGGGGTCGAGGGGCTGAGGAGGGAGCGAAGCGAAGGGGAGGAAAGGGTTAGCGAGGGGTTAGTGTTAACGTTATGGGGGAGAGAGGGGAAGGGGGGAGGAGGCTTACCTCTTCGTCGTTGGTGAAACCGAGGTGAACGAGCGGCTTGCTCATAGTGCGGTGGGGGGATGGGGAGGATTGAGGGAGGTATTGAGGGAGGCAAGTCTAGTTCGGAACAAAGTCAAAGGCTCTGATTGCGCCCTTGATTATACTTCTTATCGGCCGATGAAGGAAAGTAAAATTGGGTTTTCGCGGCTATCTTCGTTACAGTTTCCCAAGTTTGTGATGAAATGCGGACTGCGTTGCTGTGGGTTGAGTGCTAGGCAGTTCCAGTTTTTTTTGCGAATGAAAAAATCGATCTCGTTTTTTATCGTTTATGCTATCCATAGTTTACGAACGCACTCAAATCTTTAGAAAGCGCTTAGTCTAATCCAAGCTCGTATACCACCACCTTCAAATCTCTTTCAACGCCCTCCCTCATTTTTCTCCACCCCATACGTTCAGTGTGTCCCTCCACGATGTCCTACCCTCTCTCCGCCTCCCAAAAAAAGCTCGCGATGCTCGAAGCCAAACGCACCGCCTACATCACCTCCTCCTCCTCACCCCCCGAAACCACCCCCCTCGAAACCAACCCCTCCGTCCTCTCCACCCTAAATCCAAATCCCTCCGTCCTCCCCACCTACACTCCCCCTCCCATCCCCCCCTCCCCAATTTAACCCTCCCCTCCCCCGTCTCCCCCACCCTAAAAATCTCCTCAAACCTTCAACTCTTCTACGCTCCTGACGAGGCCTACTACGAAGTGACCGTAACCTCCCTAAATCCCTTAACTGTTAACTGGGCAGGAAGCGATCAAATCGACGCAATCACCGAAACTGATAAATGGCGTTGGTCCCCAAAACAAATCCCCCACGAAAATTTATCCTCCCAAATCTGGTTTAAAAACAACATAACCTATGAAGAAACTGAATCAATCCACCCCTACATCTCCTCCTACATTCTCGGTATAATTAAAAAATTAGGATACGTTCATGATGTAAATTTACAGTATTTTAATGATAAAGAATCTAAATCTGTTATAAACTTTAAAGGAGGTAAAGTAGTACCACGTACTAAATTGAAATATGAGAGGTTAGAGGTTTATAAGTGTGAGAGGGAGCATGATGAAGCACTCTTTTTATATTATTCAACGAATTATGATAATGATTTAGAGAAGGCTCGGGAATTATTAGAAGTCTTAAAAACCGATTTAAAAAAAACAGAAATGTCTAAAATAATCGACAATCTAGAAGTACAATTAATACTAGAAAAAGGTGAAACTCATGGATTCTTAAGAGAATTTGAACACGAAAGAATTTCTGAGGAATATGCGATTAAAGATACTGTTAGGGTTGTTAGTAAAAAAGACGTAATTGATAAATTGAGTAGCTCTATAATCGTTGAGGAGTATAAAACTCCAGAGAATAAAGAAGATTTAGAAAATTTAATTGAGGAATTGAAAGTTGAGCCTGCGGGTTTTAAGGTTTGGAAGGAGGGGAAGGATTTGGAGATTTCAGATATAAATTTATTTTCAGTTTTTAAACAATTCTATCCAGATGTTTTTGGAGGTTATGAGAAGTGCATTGAGTGGAATGAGAAGGTACCTGTTGAAATTGAGGAGGTCAGAGATATGATAAATTCAGATGTTATGTTTAAGGATTCATTGAAATTGTCGGGATTAAAAAATATAGTTTCTCGTTATAATCTTGATTTAATTGATGTTAATTTTGAAGATCTTGAAGGAATAAAATCAAAATATGAAACGTTTAACAAAGAATTTAATGTTAGAAGTCCTAAAATCGAAAAAGAAATCGAGCTTCAAGAAAAGTCTAAAAAAATCAACGACATTAAAATTAAAATTCAACATTCCGAAACTGTAATCGAACTCGCTAATCTACACACATCAGTACTTCTCCTAAACGATACAAATTTAAGCACTTTTTTTAACGACACGAAAATTATTATTAAATCGAAAAATGGGAGTGTAACGTTTGAGGAGGTCAAGAGTTTACGAAATTTTTATGAAATCGAAAAGATAACCCTAATGAGTATTGGGGAGAGGAATGTTGAGAGTATTCAAGGGTTGATTAATGACGTTGGATTTTATGATAATATACCAACTAAAATACCCTCGAATCTCGATATCTCAGAATTAATCTCCGTACTATCAAACGTTCAAACAACAAGAGTTTTAGTAAAAGAAGAAGGACAATTACGTAATCTTATTAAATACTTAGAATGGAATGATACATGGTCTTCAGGTGTAGATTGTTTAGAAGATTTAACTTTGGCTATCGAAGAAGGTTCCGGAGTTTGTGACTTGAATGATGTTTTTAAGGATTTATTAGAGACGAAGGAGGAAGTTGATTATATTATAGGAATTAATAAAAATTTAACAAGACATAATACTAGAGGTAGTAGCTTTAAGAAACTTAAGATCTCGGAGAAAGAGTTACGCGATATTCTCAATAACACCGTACTCACAAAGATCCAAGGGATAGACGTTTCGAGTATTAAAGAAGTTGTTAAACGTTGTGCGAAGTTACCTGAAATGGTTTCATTTTTAAAATCATCTCCTCTCCTGAAAAGTAAATCCAAATGTTTACCGGGGAATACATTGAAAGGTTATACTATTTATGGATGTAATTTAGAGTTGGTGGAGAGGTTGGATGGGTATTTAGAGTTTTTGGAGAGGTTGAGGATTGAGGAAAGCGTGGGGGAGAAAGTTGATTGGTTGTATGATTGCTTGATTTTCAGGGATGAAGTTTATGAGTTGGTGGATGTGGAACAGGGAGGGGTGGGGTGGGTGGAGAGGGAGGGGAGGGTTGTGGGGGTTAAGAGTGTTTTGAGGGAGGGGAAGGGAATTTTTGAGAGGTTTAAAGGTGTTGAGGGGCAAGGTATAAACGTGGAGAAGAAGGGGAAGGATAGGGGAGGGTTTGGGAAAGTTACGTGTACAGGAATGGAGGGGACGGTTGTGGAGGAGAGTGTTGGTATTTTCAACTCATTGGTGGAGGATTACGAAAGAGTGAAGAAGTGGGAGGTTAAGGCGCAGAGGGTGCTGGAGAGGGAGGGCGGGACGAAGAGGGAGACGGGGGAGGCAGGGATACCGATGAGGGAGATCGAGGAGGTGCTTGAGGAGGCGAGAAATATGACGTTAGAGCCGGATGCAGAGATTGTGGATGAGTTGATGGAGGTTTTGGGGTTGGGGGAGGGGGCGGGGATGGGGGATAGCGACGAATATGAGAGTGAAAGTGACAGTGGCGGGAGTAGTAGGAGCGAGAGTGACGAGGAGGTAAGAAGAAACACCTTTGACGTCGTCTTATTATCCTAGTTCTAACTCCTCAACTCTCCACCCCGCAGGACTACGAAGGGATGGTTGATGACACAGGAAGTCTTCATCCCTCCTCCTCCTCCTCCTCCTTCTTCTCCCCTTCTACTTCTTCTCGAAAAAAGGAGAAAAAGAAAAAAGAGAAGAGGAAGAAGAAGAAGAGGAGGAGAGACACACGCAACACCACCACAACTACAAGTTCCACCACCAACAAAACCTCCCCGCACTCCAAATACCTGTCCGACCTCTCCCTAATCGCCTCCCTCCCCACCACCCTAAAAACTCTCCCCCCCCCCGCCCCCTCCTCCCCCCAAAACTTCTACACCCACGCCCCCCCCCTCCAAAACCCGCCCCAAAGCCCGCTCAATCCTCACCAAAGTCCTTTGGTCCCACATATCCCCCCACTCCACCACCCCTTTACCCGAAAAATCCTACATAATAAACCTCTCCCACCTCTTGGAAAACGCCGTCTTCGATAAATTCGGTTTAACTAAATTATATAAAGATAAAATTACGAGCTTACGATCTAATTTAGCACGGTCACTACCTGTGTCTATGATGTATATTGTGGGGGATTTGAACGCGAGGGAGATTGTTGATATGAGTAAGGAGGTGAGGAACTGTCTCGGAGCAAAGCAACGATCTGGGAATGTGACAATTCCAGTCGTAATTCGTCTGCCCTAGTAGCTCTAGACTAGATATCGACGCCACTATCACCGCCACACAATTCTAACTCGTAATCAACAATCTTCATGCGACTCGCTACGCTCGGAGCAGGATTTGGCGGGGGAGGAGTTGAGGGTTATGAAGGAGGAGAGGGATAGGGCGTTTGAGAGGGAGAGGGTTTTTGGGAGTGTTAAGAGGTGAGCGCGACGATAAGAGAAAACGCAAGCATTATCAATCACGAGTTCATTCATTCTAACTTTCGTCGCTTCGCTACTCGAATTTGCGCGTAGCATGGAGAAGAAGGAAGGATCGGCTCCTTCCAATAAATTCGAGGAGGAGACAATGGAGGTGAGGAGCTGGGAATGCGGTGATTCCATTTGTTATTCAGTTGCGCTAGTAGCTCCAGTCTAGGTATCGACGCTACTATCTCTGCCCATGCAATTCTAACGTCATTAACACCAATCTTCATGCGACTCGCTACGCTCGTCGCAGGTCTCGGAGGAAATGCTGGAGGAGGTGCGCAGAACCTCCCCGACCCAACTCTCCCGCCCCTTGTCCCCCCCAACCTTCTCCGCCCCCCCTCCCCCGTCAACACCACCACTACGTCAACTTCCGCTACCACTTCCGCTACCACTTCCAAATCTTCCAAACCTTCCAAACCCAAATCTCAGCCAACTTCCCTCCTCAAAAAAAGCAACAAACGGTACAAAACCTCCCCCGAACCGTCTCCCATAAAATCCCCCAGTCCTCCTCCCACCCACGATGCCTTTACCTCCGATACCACCACCACCGGTCAATTCTCCCCCGTCGAAGGCTTAATCGACCCCACCATCGGTCAATTCCTCCCCCTCTCCAAAACCCGCTACATCCTCCCCTACATCCCCCGCGACTCCGCCTCCTCCTCCCGCTCCCCCTCCTCCACCTCCTCCACCTCCTCCTCCCAAAAACGCTCCTTCACGTTCACACTACAAACCCTCTCCATCCAATCGAACCTTAAACCCGAGCTACCGTTTTTACCTTCAATTTTCGATCACGCCACAAGGTGAGCGTCAGCGACGAGCGAAGCGACGAGCGAAGCGACGAGCTATTAACACTATATTTGCGCTCGTAATCCACCTGCCCTAGTAACTTCAATCCTAAACGCTCAAGCCGCTTTCACCCCCCCCAATTCTAACTCGTCGTCGCTTCGCTCCTCCGAGCCTCGCTACGCTCGTCGCAGCCGTCGCGTCAAGCCGCGGGACTGCGAAACCTTCCTCAAAAACAAAATTCCCCGACGCGACAAGTGGGTTGTTGTAATTTTGAAATTCAGCTTGGGAGGGTTAGCGCCTTTGGATAAATCAGAGTTCAAAGCATACGTCAAAGACATGGAAATGCAGGATAGAGTCTACCAGTACATCCTAAAAGGAGATCCTCAGGATAAAAACAAGGTGAGAAAAATTCCGCTCGTTTTTCGTATACGCCAGTAGCACCAGTCTAGATATCGACGCTATTATCACCGCTACGCAATTCTAACTCGTAAACCCCAAATTTCACGCGACTCGCTACGCTCGTCTCAGATTTCGGGTTACGTTATACCGCCGAAGTTCTCGGGGAGTCACGAGTGTTTGAGGGAGGCGAGGGGGGTTAGTGCGCAGGGGACGTTTTTGGTTGTTGTGGCTCCGAAGGATGATATCACGTTCGGGCGTTTCGGGGAGGAGGGGGGGGGGGATGAGGAGCCGAAGGATCCGAGGGCGAGAGCAACTGTCGTATCTGCGGTGGTTTCGGCGCAACAACAGTTAGTTAGTAGTCAGTACCAACAACAACAACAGCAACAACAACAACAACCCATCAACGCTTCGGCTGGGTTCGATTTTGATCCAGTCACTCAGACGTTTATCCCGCGGGTCCGCCAGCCCCAGCCCCAGCCCCAGCCCCGGCCCCAGCCCCAGCCCCGGCCCCAGCCCCAGCCCCAGCCCCAGCCAAAAATCGCTATTCAGCAGCCGCCCGCTCGCTCGCTTCCGCTCGCTTCCTTCGATCCTCTCCCCGGCCCTGGATCTTTCCCCAATCTCCCATCGCCACAATCATTTTCACAACAACTGCAGCCACCGCAACAACAAACATTCAAACCCCTCTCCCGCTCGTTCGATCCTCTACCCCCCCAAACTCATCATTCCCAACCTCGCGCGTCATTCGAAGCGCTCCCATCCCAACAACAACAACAACAACAACAACAACAACAATATCCTCCCAAACGCTCGTTCCAGCAGAGCAGCGAATCTAACCGAGGCTCACCGCCCCCCAAACGTCAACGGGGGGGGCTACCCCTTCGGGAAGACTTCAACCCCTGCGTGTACTTCACCAGAAACGGTCACTGCCAGAACGGCGATAACTGCCGGTTTGAGCACATACAACAAGGCCGACCTAGTAGTTGTTACGAACAGCAACAACAACATCCGCCGCCGCCGCAACAGAATTACCACCAACAGCAGCAGCAGCAGCAGCAGCAGCAGCAGCAGCAGCAGCAGCAGCAGCGACATCCTCCTTCGCGATCCGAAAACAACATTTGGGAAGGCCGCGGCAACAGCCAGAACGCTCCATCCTGGCACCAACAGAGAGGCCGTCGCCACCCCCCTCCTCCTCCCACCCGCAACCCCAACCCTCCCCCCCAAAACAACAACAGCCGAAGCTACTTAAACCAACGTCCCGAAAAACGAGTCGACAAGGAAATGATGCGTACGATCGCTAAAATGTGCGCCGAGGATCAAAGTGTTCTCCAGAATATGCTGAATGACGTCGATAAGAGCGCCGTCATGTTTTTACTGCCGAACCACCCGGATCATAATGAGTGGTGTAGGACGTTGGATGAGGAGAGGAGAATGTTGAGAGGAAGGGGGAGGAATTTGTAAATTAATTGTACAGGTATAAGAATTTTGTTATTACGAATGATCATGTCCTACTATTTCTTTCTCCCCCACCCACCCCCTCTCTCTCTTCTCAACTTAAAAACACTTAACTCCCCACTAACAACCCCAGCTTACTTGCGTGCACACGATGCAACTCCTCCAAATCCCCCCTGTCCAATTTCAAGAACGAGTCAATCACTTGCATCGTTCGTCGTCCGAAGTTCTGAAGCAACGTCGGGTACACGCAGGGCGAATTCGAACCGGTCAAACTGCAGACTTCCTTGATGCTCGATTGGCATTCACCGTCGCAGCAGAACAGTGATTTCTCCTCCTCGGAGCCGTAGATGCCCGCGACGAGGGCAATGTCTTCAGGTCCAGCGCGCGTGATTCCGTCGCTTCCAGCGCAGTACTCTTTAGAGAGCGCGGTTCTCAGGGGCTCGGGGGCTGTCGAGGACGAAGTTCGAGGAGCGAAGCGACGATGAATTAGTCTAAAATATTTCCTAATGCGACGAGTAAGAGCGACACATCTTCACAGCTTCGTACCTTGGCCCGCCTCGTAAGCACGGTTGAAATTGGTAGGATCCGTATTCGGGACGAACTCCTGCGCTCCTGAAACTTTGACCGGGCGCAGTTCGTTTTGGTACTTCGATTGTTCCTCCTCAAGCACGGTCTGCAACAATCCAATTTTCAAGCAGGATCCGCAGCCGAGGGAAGTCGGAGCGGGCTGCAACGAGCGGTGAGCGGTGAGCGAAGTGATCGATTTAGTGGGGAAGATAGCGAATATCCACTCCTTATAATCGTCGTTCTCTCACCTTGCAAGTGTTCGGCTCATCGTCTGCCGCGCTTGGGTCGCACGGAGCGACGGGTTGGCCGATTGGCTGGCAGGTTCCGGTGCTCGGGTCCGCCAGGTGATTCGGCAGGCCGGACAGATCGCTCTCCCCGAACGTCCCCTCCATGAACTCCTGCATGCATTTCAACGCTTGAACGGCCATCAACCACGTCGACGGGTCGATTTCGTTGTAGCCCTCTCCTTCCAGCTGTGAAGACGTGTTAGAATAGCGTAGTTTCCAGCAACGAGCTGTATATATATAAGGGTCTCACTTTGGCAATGTCGACGAAGAAAGGGTTCATGCTGAGGATGGTGGTACCGTCGCCTCCACTTTCCGTCGCCGGACTGTTGACGGAGCACGTCCAGGAGGATCCGTTAAGGACGCAACCATTGAAGTTTCCGGGGAAGTAATTAACGATCTGCTCGTAGGAGCAGACGGACATGTCGATGCAGTCCGCGAGGTTGCGCGCTTGGAAGACCGGGCCTCCGTTGGAGAGGATGCAGTTCTCGGGCGGCGGGGACGAATCGGGGTACGTGGCGGTGGTGCACGTGGGGGCCGAGGAGGGCGGCGAAACGCATCTTCCCTGCACAGAGACGGAGTTGGGAGGTCCCTTTTTTAAGCATTGTGTGTTGAACGCTTGAACGCCTGCGACGAGCGTAGCGAGTCGCGTGAAGATTAGAGCAAACGAATTAGAATTGGGTGGGGGAGAAAGCGGCTTGGGGGGTTGGATTAAAGCTACTAACGCCGCGTCACTCCTCATAAAGACTCATTACGTCCGTAATTGTCGTTTCTCACCTCCGTTCGACGCGTTTTGCACCTGCCAAGGAGCCGAGGAGCGAACGAGGAGCGAAGCGACGAGTTAGAATTAATTACGTAGAAGGGATAGTGGCGTCGATAGAATTTTTACCTTCTGCGGATTGTTGGACGCGCACGTCCAGACGTTGTTCACGTAGTATGCGGAGTAGCCTGCAACGAAGATAGACATTGGCGAGTTAAAAACTAGAAACGTTATTAGGTCGTCACAGCTTCTCTCTCTCACCTGCCGACTCGAGGCACCCTGGCGCGACTTCGCCACACTCGGCACCCTCGCAAAAGAACGGGCACACGCTGTTGGGGAGGGAGTCCCACAGCAAGGAGCGACAGGTGAACCCCGCACTCTCCCAGTCTTGCCTTGTGAAGAACGAGGGCGAGATTTCGACGGAGGAGAGCTCGTTTGAAGAGCCCAAGCACACGTCGTTCCACGCGACCTCGAAGCAGGCGTCTTTGTCCGGGTCGACGTCGCACGTGGGGTCGATGTCGGGGTTGCACACGCGGACGTCGAATTCGAAGTCTGTCAGCGGCGGTAGGCAGTTGTCGTCCTGCGAGGAGCGAACGAGAAGCGAAGCGACGAGTTAGAAAGTTGAAGCTTATAATTTTCGAGAAAAAATCGTCGTCGTCTTCTCACCTCGTCAGCTTCAGTCCTAGTAATAATCGCCTGCCTACACCCATACACTACATCACTACTCTCCCCAACCCTGCACTCCCCAAAAACCTTATTCAACTGCCAAATCGCTTCCCCATCAACCGCACTGTCACATCCTTCATCGGTGTACTTGTCGTCGAAACTTTCGTTGCTCGTTAAGCTGAAAATTGAGAAGATGTTGTTGGGGGGGATTGGAGGAGTGGAGGAGGGGGAGGCGTAGTAGGTGGAGGGTTTTGTGCGGTGGCAGGAGGGGAGGTTGTTGGCGCATTCGCAGAAGGGGGAGGTGAATTCGGCGGTGTTCTGAGGAACGAGGAGCGAAGCGACGAATTAGTTTAGAATGATTGTAATAATCGTGCAAATAAATTTGCTCACCTTGCGAGGTCGAACCTTAACCCGCTTAACAGTAGGATCGCCCTTACACGGATCAACATACCCCGTACTATCACAATTCGATATCGCATCCGTACACAACGTAAAAACGCTATTCCCAATAAACTTCCTCACATATGTCTGCGCGAGGAAGAACAAAAGGGTGCCGCGGTTGACGGAGACACCGGGCTCGTAGATGTAGTCGGTGTTGGTGGGGGAGGTGGTATATTGGCAGCCGGGGACGGGGGTGGAGCCGAAGTTGTAACCGCAGAAGAGGGCAGAGAAGGGGAGGCTCTGTTCGGGGTTGAACACGTTCGCGAAGCTGGGGGGGAGGGGGGGGAGGGGGGGTTAGAGGTGGTGATTTATCCGTGGTGGTTACATTTTCTCTCACCTCCTATCCCAAATCCTGCTAAACCCGACAACACCACGTTCCTCAGCTCCAACCCCACACTCTCCACCCTTACACGTCAAATTCTGCACACATCCCCCCTCATCAAACACCCCATTAGGACTCGCCGATAAATCGTTCGAATCAAACCAACTCTCCTCCCTAACCCACCCATAAAACACCTTCCCATTCCACCCCACAGAACGCGAGTCAAGTCGATCGAACATTTGCTGATCAATATTCAAAAACTCGTCAACGCTGGGACGAGCGGAGGAGCGAAGCGACGAAGAGTAAGAATTGCGGTGCAACGAAAGCAGCGTGTACGTTGATCCTAAGACAACGAGTTACGCCAAAGTACGTGCTTAAAAATTGCGTTCAAAACGTCGTCGTTTCGCTCCTCGCTCCGTTCGTACCTATTCGCCGTCTCCGCAACCAAACCCGTAACCTGACCTTCATTACTTTCCCTAACCAACGGAAAACCTAATTGCGGCGGTATTTGAAGTAAAGGATTCCGTTGACCTTGTCCTTGTATCCATAATTTAGTTTCTGAATCTGAACACGTAAACTCAGGTGGACCTTGCGGTGGGAAAATAGACGCCACGCCTACGCCGATGTAGTTCGAACAAGCTACACGAAGTTCTTCAAACATATCGCTAGTAACGTCACTTAAACCCTCCGGAAAAACGATCTCAGGAGTTTCAATAATAAACCCTAAAGGCGTACATTCGAAAGCTCCAACCGAATTTTCTTCTGTGACTTGATTCGCTTGAAATTCACCGAATTGAGGTAATAAATCGTAGTTATTGTTATAACTTCCAAGTTCGTATTTTGTAGCGCGACCTTGAGATTTAGGGATTAATGAGAATTCAGAGTTGAAGGTTGAGTAACCATCGTTGAAGGGAAGGACAAGATTCGGAGGATTGAGAAGCCAAGAGGATGGAAGAGGGGTATACTCAGATTCACAACAATCAAAACGTTCCCCATCTCCACACCTCGGTTTATTACCACAAGAATCATCGGTTTTAAAAACAGGTATAAAGTTTAATGACTCTTCGACATAATCGGGGTATAAACTGTGACGAGCGAAGCGAGTCGCGTGAACGATTGTCGATAACGAGTTAGAAACTCAAATCGACGAAAGCGGCGTTTGACCATTCGTAGCGAAGCGACAAATTGTATAATTCGATCTTCTAGCTCGTCGCTTCGCTTCGCTTCGCTCCGAGCTGGGCTTCCTCCTCGCAGTTTCTCACCTTGTCCCTGATTGAGTGCAAGGAATCGTAAAGGTTAAATCGATCAAGATTTTTTGTTCGGGACATTGAGAGAGGAGGAGGGGGGGGATGATGAGGAGGAGGGTGAGGAGGAGGAGGGAACGCATTGTGAGAGCGTCGCGGTATAGTGACGGGAGATTTTAGTTAGGAGGGAGAGGGACTCGATCGTCAACGGTGCTAGTAACCGATCTCCTTCCTATTAATGTTTACACGTTACGTTTCAAGGCAACTGCTATCAACGTAGCGTTGTAAAGAAGTAGCGAGGGTGCGTGGCGAAGAGAGTAGTACGGTTGGCGGCGTTTTTGGAGTGATTGAGAGAGAAATTAAGGTGTGAGTCTCCAGTTCCAAATGTGGAAAATCCTTGGAACTCGTACTTACTTCACGCGCGGCTATATTTTCGAAAATGAAACTGTCTACCACCATCCTAGTCCTAACTTTCACCCTGTGCCTCACGTTTATCGTTCAGGTACGCTAATTATCCTATTTTCCCAATAAGAATTCTCGAGGACCGTCGTCGGAGAGCCCCTAACAAAACCCCCACAGGCTCATGAGCACACTCCTTGTGCCTCTCTAATCAATTCTTACGTATGCCCAACAGGCCTATGTACCTCTGGCTCGTGGAAGCCTTTAACGACTCAACCTTCAATCAGTGGCACACACGCGCATGCCTATATCCCTCAGAAGGTGCGTCGTGAGCCGTTGCTCGGAGTGAATGCAACGAGTTAGTTTATTACGTGATTTTAATGCGAGGCAGGAGCAAGAGCAACGCATCCTCATCGCTGAGACTCCTCGCTGTTCATCTCAACCTCAACCTGACGGTGTACTTGTCCTTTTCTCTGCTCTCCGCTCTGCTCTTCGATTTAGCAGTTGCAGTTCGCTGGTCGTAGGCGGATCTTTTCGCTGCTCATACGTTAATAAATTCCTCGTCATCCTGTTTGCGCTTGTAGCTTCGGTTCTTACAAATTGATACGACCAATCTACCACCGCTACGTACTTCTAACTCGTTAACACCAATCTTCATGCCACTCGCTATGCTCGTCGCAGATTAACTCATGTACAATTCTTAATTTTGGCGACGTTTATAACTCCGGTTCTGAATCAACTGATTTATACAAAGTCTCAAAAGCCGCATACGATTCTTGCTCCTCCATAACTTCGAGCGGCGTTAAAATTACGACGACTGATTCAACTTACCCTAACGAAATAATTTACACGTTCGACTCCGACGCTAATGAAGGCTATCATTATTTCACCTCTTCCCTTGATTCGAATTGCGAGAGAGGACAGCGTTTTAAGGTTGAATTAATTTATCATAATTCAGGAAGCGAAGGTCTCTTCGCGGTACAAACGACTTCGTATTCTAGTTTAATCCCGGAAGTTACGGGTGCGAGTTGTTATGATAATACGAGTGATGAGATTTATCGAGCTATTAACGTTGGTAATAGCCAACAAATAAGGGTTGAAAAAATATCAAAAGTCGACGGTACTATTATATGGACGAGAGTACTGGAAGGGGAGGGAGAGGGGACGATTGCGAAGGGGATGTATTGTGTTGATAATATTGTTTATGTTTTGGGGCAGAGTATGGGTGGAGGGTATTTGTGTGGAGAAGGTACGACGAAGTCACGAGGAGCGAATCTACGAGCTGGGAATGCGTTAATCGGCTCGCCAAAGTGAGCCGCTCGTAACGATACTAGAAACTAGTTATACTAACTCGTCGCTTCGCTCCCCCCTCCCCAACAGGCGGTTGTAACGCGAACGATGGACGGGAGGTCTTCGTTCAAAAGATCAGGTGAGACGCAGTCTCGTCGCTTCGCTCCTCGCTGGGAATACCACAATTACGGCCACACTTCAATCACCCTACTAGCTTTACTCCAACCCCCCAAGCCGCCTTCAACCTCACCCGATTCTAACTTGTCAACATCAATCTTCATGCGACTCGCTTCGCTCGTTGCAGAGGCGCCGACGGCGCCCTCGAAAGCCCCGGCCGCCTCATCCAAGCCCTCGGAGAAGACTATCCTTCCGCGATCACCGTCGACGATCTCGACGGATCGATCTACGTGCTCGTCACCCACAGCGACTCTCCGGGTAAACTCGTTCAAATCTCAGGACGATACGATCAATCTCCGTTCGAGGAATGGGTGTACCGTCTTAACCCTAACCTCTCAACCGTGTACCTCCGTAAAATAACGACGAATCAAGCGGTAGCGAACGAGCAGAGCAACGCTCGTGACATCATCACGAAGGCCATGTTCGGGCCGATTAATTTCCAAAATGAAAGGTGAAGAACTGCGAGGAGCGAAGCGACGAGTTGAGAATGCGTTAATTCCATTCGTGGTTCGATTGCGCTAGTAGATCCAGTCTAGATATCGACGCCACCACTATCACTGCCCTCGCAATTCTAACTCGTTAGCACCAATCTTCATGCGACTTGCTACGCTCGTCGCAGATTCCTCATCGTAGGAGTCGACACGTCTGGAGAGCTCTCTTCGATCTTACCTCCACGTTCAAACCATAACCGTCACGTTACTGGTGTGATTCAACGGTTAAACTCTAACTTCGTTGAAGGTGTTACGCCTTCAAACGAAGAAGGATTAAGGTTGCAACCGGGGAATCCTAATGTTGAGGATGTTGAGGTGAGAAGCTGCAGGGAGCGAAGCGACGAGCTGGGAATACGACAATTAAGGTCGTTGTTTGTCAGCGCTAGTAACTTTAGTCTAAGCGCGCAAGCCGTTTTCATCGCTACGTAATTCTAACCCGTTAACGTAATTTGTCATGCAACTCCCTCCGCTCGTCGCAGAATTTGAGGGATTTCGTCTCCGGTTTCTGTTGGGATCAAGCGAACAGTAAGATCATCACGTTCGGGTCGACGACGGGTTCTATGGCGAAGGGATCTATGGTTGATGGTTATGCAGAGGTGAGAAAAAAAAATCGCGTCGGCTGTGAGAAAAATTGGCATTTCGAAATATTGTTTATTCTCCGTGAAGAAAATTCTAGCGATGAGATTATACTTTGGTATATGAAATAACGCGAACCTTAAGAGATCAGAGGGATAACATAAACATAAACATAAGCATTCGACGACCTAAAAACTTCACCTCGCTGTCACTTCTCTAACCCCACCACCACACACGAGCTCTCTTAGGCCCCTCAAAATTCCCTCACGTCCAACACCGGAAACTTGGACGCGTTCCTCTGCACCATTTCTCCCACGCTTTCGAGCAACTACCAGTGCTCTCAATTCGGCTCGAGCGGGGACGATTACGCTAGCGGGTGCTCTGTGGTTTCGGGGTCGGCGTTTTTGTTAGGGACTGCGAATGGAGCGGTTAATGGATTTGGAGAGAGGTACGAAAGAAACTGCGAGGACGAAGCTCAATTATATCGCTCTCGCTCTTCGCATTAAAAGGATTCTAATAAACTAACTCGTCGCTTCGCGCCTCGGCTCGCTCAGATGGTTTGGAGGCGCAGACTTGTTCACCAGAACCTTCAACGCCACTACTCTCGACGCAACTGAAGGCCAACAATTCGGAACTCCGTACGAGGACTTCGCCTCAGACGAGTATCGCACTTATGGAGGAATTCACCTCACGCCTTCTGGGAGCGGCTTTATAACCGCTTCAACTAATGGCGCCCTCGTTTCCGGCGTCACAAACAAGAACAACGTTTACAATCCCGTCGTCTCCAAGATATTCGGAGGTGAGGAACTGTGAGGATCGAAGCGACGAGCTGGGAATACGACAATTGCGCTCAAAATTCAGCTGCGCTATATTAGCTTCAGTGTAAACACCGACACTCCTATCGCCGCTACGCAATTCTAATTCGTTAACTTCAATCTTCGTGCGACTCGCTTCCCTCGTCGCAGACGAAACCTCTCTCTTTCTCCCCTCCGCCCTGACCTCCCCCTCCACCTCCCCCAACAACTCCAAAGAGAACTCGAACGGCAGCGGAATCTCCACTGCGGGGATCGTCTGCATGTCGATCTTCATCCCGATTGGCGTCGCTCTGATCGTGTTCGGTGGATACTTCTTCGGAAAAACGAGGACGGAGAGAAAGTACTCGGCCATGGCCGAGAAGTACGGCGACGTCGAGCTCGGCGGGATGACAATGGCGTCGACCTATAATACCGACGCCCCGGCTGGGCAGAAGGCCCACTTCGCGGAGAACCAGCAGAGCCCGTCCCGTTCGGTTAACACATCGGTCACGTCGGGCTACGTCGATCCCCCGCGCGACTCGCTCTTCACTCCCGATCCAGTTCATTCTCCGATGCAAGATGTTTCGCTGAGCTCGAA